>VDFB02050650.1:62232-79426 GCA_007258455.2 Sequoia sempervirens | reverse complement strand
GATAGGGTTTTGGCTTAGGAAACCCTCTGGTCTTCTAATTCCACATCGACCTGCCTTTCCAATTTCCCATTTTCTAAGTTGTCACTTGAGCCATCATATTCGTTTGACCACCGACCCCTTTGGTGTAAAGTGTAGGTCATCCCGCTTAGCGCTAAATTTAATATTTCCCTAATGTCGGACCACTAAATATTTTCCTAAATGACTTAGGCTTAAGTCACTTATCCTCAAGGGTTAAATAATCTTTGGCCTAACAATGGCCCCTTCTTTAATGCTAACATTGTTGTATGTGCAGGTTTAGAGATTTGTGACCATGGGAAGTGATCTTGGTCGTACCTCACCAGATCACAGATGTTAAATGCCGACTAGTTACGCAGTGCGAGGATAGTGAGATGAGGATGCGTGTCCTTATACGAACGTGGGGCCTAGTCTCCATTGTCTAGCTCATTACTCATGGTTCCAAATCAACGGTGAAGATCAAGTGTGGAAGATAATCTCTACCATTCCCTGCTAGCTCGCAGAGGAAAAATGAACGCTTGTTAAAAGCTACGAGAGCGGTGAGATATTGACACATGGATTAATCCACCAGCTCATGAAATGGGTAAAACTCGTTGATGGGTGAGATGTCGTTTGATTTGAGCAAATGCTATTGGATGGAGACAAATGAACGAATAATTGCTGAAATTCAAACCCAATCAGCCTAATGTGAGTCGTTAGATCTACCATCTCATCGCAAGATCGACGACTGACATTCAAAATTGACAAACAGAAATGTGATAGCCGTTTAGTTTTGCAACTAGCAAGCATTAATGGTATTCTCTTTGTAGGAGCAATCAAATTGATCTCTGTGCATGTGGAGACTTAATTATCAGTAATTATGAAGTAGGATATGCAGATTTCCATGCACTTGGGAAATAAACAGTGATAATATGCACGCCATTGAATTGCCACCATTTTGCACATGTGTTTTCTCTGGGCATCAATGATTGTTATCATCATGTCACTCGATAAATATGAGATGGAATAACTTCTAGTTGTATCATTTGCATTTCGTAGTTGGATTTTTTTTGAATTGGAGCTGAGTGAATAGTATTCAATTGTGAGCTCGAGAAATTATCATACAGTGAAAATGAGCAAACTAGTTGCTTCTGCAAAACTAGTTAGAAGGTCATCCTAACTAAATTTGTAGAGGCCCCATGATGATATTCTAGAATGTGCTTCAGTTGCAAAGGACAAGGCTCCTATTAACAAGCCCGTGAGTGCGCCTTCAAGGTGTAGCAGAAGGCTACAATTCTAGGGACCTGTTGCTGGAAAGATAGAGGATAAAGGCAAGGGACCAACACAATTTGCTATCGAGGCTTACAGGAAGGTAAGATATGGACGTGGTTCCTTTGGACAATAGAATTCACCCATCGACGTCACAGAAAACCCATCTAAAATTGAAACAGAGACAGACTCTCGCTATCGCCAGTATCTCATGACCTTGGGCCGAGCTCTGACCCTGGGAATGGAGGTATTGTATCTCCTGCCATTGGCTATCAAGACTCCAAGCGAGTGAGATGGTTTTTTGCTCAAAAGGGACAAAGACGAAGAGGGAGTTGAAGTATCTTCTCCATCTCTCATGACAACGTGAAGTGGGTACATGTATCGTGGATTGGGTGCTGGTAGTGTGAAGTCTTCTAGTCGGTGAAAAGGTGGTTTGTGGGATGGAAAATTTTGTGTTGTTTGATAAATTTTTGTGGTGGTTTCTCTTTTTCTGCGTGCATGGGTGGTACTTTTGGGGTGTTTGGTGCTAACTGTGTGCCTTCATGGCAATGTGGACATCGGATCCGTTGCTTACCTAGTGGTTAAGGGAAATTTTGGCGGCACTTTACATTTCCCTTTTGATGGCGATTACAATTTTGGTTTCCCCTTTTTCAATGTGTTGCTGCTAGATTAGTATGTGGGGAATTTTGAAATGCAATTGAAATTCGAGTTGAAATTAAATTTTTTTAATGTAAATTGCATTTCGAGCTAGAAGCTTGTTTGATCCTTGTGTTATAAAAGGAATTCATGGCTCATTTGCAAAAGGTTTTGGTCTTAAGTTATGAGTCAAGTATATGTCTGGGTAGATAATTGAGTATGAAAAGGAATTAATGAATAGAGTAGATATCTTGTTTTGGCTCTAAGGCGTATATGTAATGATCTTAAATGGTTTTATAGTAATGACTGATATCGAAACAAATCTATAATTCTAATGCATGTACTCTCCTTTTGAAGGTCATTGCAAGTTTTGAATGGAATACCAAGGATATCTTTGTTTATCTTCAAATGTTTGGTTGAATGTGTGTCTTTGTTTCTACTTTGATTCAAGGAGTCAATTAAAATGCTTAAATAGAGCCATAAATTTGCAATACTTTACAAAGGATTTGGTAAGCAATCATGTCTTAGAAATTGCGAGCTCCATGATGCAATGTGTTGTGAGAGTTGTCAATTATTATCAAAATTAAATAATTTCTACATTATTGGTTGTTGTGTATATGACTCCGATGCCCAATTTGACAAGACACTGGTCTATTTGTTAAATATTTACATCAGAAGTGTATTAACTATCTATCTAGTCACCGATTTGAAATCAAAACACAAATTCATTTTAAAATTCATCAACCATGAGGCATGTGTGTGAAGTATTTTAAAATAATCTTTGATTCCTAGTGAGTGGGTCACATTTTACTCAAAGATAAGCTAGTCTTTTAGTAATTCATGCATATTTGCTCCTCATAGGAATTGATTTGTGAATTAGTGTGTTCTACAATGTATGAACCAAAATGAACACAGTAGGAACACCCTCTTAGGTCCCAAAGAGCCTAAAGTGTAGAAGATTTCAGTCTTCGACTAAATCTTGTTAGTTGGCCATTCATTTTAAGGGTCTTCAGTATAGGAGTTGGCTTCTATTTAGGGATTCCTTAGGTGTATTGGAAAAAAACCAACATGCATTGTGAGACAAAATTTAACCTTATAAAGAGATTAGTTAGTAATGAGTAACTAGAAGAAACAAAATCTTGTGAAGGCCAGTCTAACAAGAGAATTATGTTCTTACAGACAATGTAAATGTCAATAAAGATGATAGTTCAATTAATAAGAATGATTAGGAATATATATGTACTTATAAGGAGTTCATAACCGTCCTTCACTCCTCTTCTCAAAACTTGGAAGAAGAAAGTGATGATGTTAAGTATGGTTAATAGGAGCCTAATAAGCTAGGAAAATAATGTAAGGTGGCTTAACTTCTATGATTGTAGAACCTTAAACTTTTGCCACCATCGTGTCCCTAGTCCTTGAAAGGACATTGTTGGAATTTAAAGAAAACTTGAATTATATTAGTTATTGGGAATGGTGAGGTATAGACTAGAATAATTAACTAAAATCTTGTTGATTATATAGTTGAACATTGAGAAATTTAAATAATTCCTTTGAACTTAGGCAAGGTGTAAATTGAAATTTCATAATTAAGTGTTATAAAAAAATATGGGTTTAATGTTTAGATAGAAGAATATATAAATAAGCAATGTTATCTTAGACGAGGAATGTTATAATAAGAATTTTTCTTCACAATCCCCTTGAGAAAAGAAAAATATGTTGAGCCATAAATACACCTAGCATGCTATAAAGCTCAGTTGTTAGAGTAAGTTTCTCCCAAGTTGCAATTACGGATAAACTTTGTGATAAAAAATGTGGATCACACTAGAAATTTTTTAATTCAATCATGCAAGTGTTTGAAGCACCTCTAGTTTAATTAGGAATTGATAAAAGGAAAAAAAATTAAGAATGTAATTTTTGAAGAAATTGACTCTTGGTCCTATGTAATGGTAATTAAATTGCAACTTAAGAATGGATTAGAATCAATCTCGAACCTGTACCTCAGATATGGATTATATTTAAACCTCCCTAGGCCTCCCTCCTAATAAAGGAATCATGGTTTAACATAAGATAGAATCTCTCTATTAGAGGTTTGAAATCCTAATTCAATCGACTTATGGTTAATAGGTAAAATTGCATGAGTAGTGACGTCGACCAATGACTAAAGATTTACGCTGTATAGTAGATTCAAGTTACAAAAGTGGTCAAAATAATATTTCTATCTAGAATTAAAAAGGTGAAACCATAAATTTACCTAAGCACTTTTACAATTAATGATCGTCAAGCAAAGTTAAGGAGAAATAAAACCACTATCAGACAAGTATGTTTGACTGTTTAGAGTCTAAATAACAAGCAAAAGACCGAGAGTGTTAATAATCAAGTCAAAAGAAAAAATATATGGAAAGAAACAACTGAATTAGGAAGGTTGGAAACCAATTAATGTGATGTTTAAATAACTCCCTTGCTAGTAATTAAACTTAAAACATTGAAGAAGAATCTTGTCAAAAACATGAATTAAGAGAAAATGTTATTTAGAGAACGTTACTTGTACTCTTATTGTATATTGCTAGGACGAAATAACATGTTGAGTCAACTAAGGAATGCTATATGATAATCCATATTTAGTAACCTATTCATGTAGGTGTTGTGTTTAAGGGAACTAGATGTCTTTAACTTGTGAATTAATCACTTATTTCAAATGAAGTATTGAATCATGTGTTGTTTACAGTAAATTGAGTGGTTAACAAACTAAACTATATTGATAAGAGACATTAAAATAGATAGGTAAACTTTTAGTTAATGTGTGTGTGTTACCATGACTTGAATAGTAATCAATTAGGGGAAAAAATATATATGCGTGGATAAAATGGAGGAAATTAACAAAAAAACAAAAAAAATCAAAACAACTAGGAACTGTTGACATCTGTATGTTCTTGTACTTGATAATGTGTTGAAGGAACTATCAAAATGTTGATTTTAACATGTGTCTAGAGGATTTAACCTTAGTTAACAAGATGTAAGATTTGTAAGTATACTTAGATATTAATGAGTTGCAAGGGTTAATGAGCCACAATTTACCATGTGTCATATGTATTACGCATGTAATTCCTTTCCTATATGATAATTTTTCAAAAGAATATGGTTGACAATTTCCTTTAAGAAGCAAAAAATCTTCTTAGCATGTTGCAAAAACTTGTAGTGGAATTACTCAAAGTAGTAAATTAAAAAGTTTGTTGTACCATGTATTGTTAATTGTAAGAAGATGATGTGATACCTAGATTATAGTAGTGTATTATATGGTGATTTCTTTTACTTATGCAAATGAGTAGATGTTAACAAAAAGGAGTAAACAAAGTGAATATGGTGAAAGGTAAATAAAGTGTATGTGGGTGTATCAAGATTTGTGTTATGGTATGGTGAATTGCATAAATTTTATTGTGTTGTAACATGTGATGAGACCCGTAAGTGTGTTGTGCCCCAAGTATGAGATACAAGGTATCCAACTTGGGATAAGAGTGGATGGACATCAAGGACGATCTAATATATACCCTTTGTGAAACTTATCTTGTGTGCAAACTAGATAGTCCCTCAATGATGTGAACATGTTATGTGTGGATGTGAGTCTAGTGTTTGAAATATGATGTCCCCTTGTATAATTCTTGTTTTATGTTAATGTTACCCATAGTGTACGACTCCCCTACGAGATTGAGATGCTTGCTAGTGTAAATGGGGGTTGAGGGGTGAGAGAACCTCCAATGGGAACTCTATGGTTCTCCTTGGACGTATTCCTAGCCTACTCCCCCACACATTAGAACAACACTTTTTGGTTCGTAGTGCAAACCTATCCCTTGATGTTATAACCCATGGGTAGAGGATGGAATTCTACAAACCATATTGATGGGGATTTTGATCCTACTTGCAATTACAGATGTTGGATACTTCAGTGATGTGGACTAATGAGCACCATGATATTCATACATATGTGGTTTGAGACCACTTGGATACAACATGCTATTATATTTTGTGGTTTGGGACCACCATTCCCCTCCTCCCCTCAGGTGGCTTAGATGAGCCACATAGTGGACGTAATGCACAATTTATTGTGAGTGTAATTTATTTTCCAGTTGTATTTTACACCAATAGTGTTAAACTTGTTATTTTAATTTCTTGGGCTAGTTAGCCATTTGATTCTTTTTATGGTCTCTTTTTCCTCAAAGATTTGTTTAGTTTTGGGATAATTGAATTGCTAGATTGCCGCTTCTTTTAATTTTACTTTTATTTTACATTTCCTCTTTTGGGACTTATATTTGACTTATGGGGGGGTTAAAATCATGCATTGATGTATTTTTGAGGCATTTTGTAGGTTGTGGCATAAGTGTTGTAATGTGTCATATGTAAAATTGTCATATCCTAGGGGGTTCCTGGGCAAGTCGTATAAGGGAGTAAATGTGTTGGAGAATTACTTGAGGAGCGTTACAAATGGGACCGGTATGGGACAGTCATAATCCATTTCTTTCCCCTAGTTATAAGATTGTTCTTGTTGTACCTTCCCTTTTGGAGGCTAACCCCCTTAAATAAACGAGGGGAGGGTACTAGGAAATGTATGGACGGGTCCTTAGAGAAGGGCCTCGAGACCATCTTTCCTAATTGCTATGGTATTCAAGAATATCCATCCATGTAAGAACCCATTATGTGAGCCTTGTGTTGTGCATGATGTTTACATATTGTGATATATGTTTAAAATGGAAAATAAATGTGAAGTGATATACATGTGAGCTATGTGAAAAGATAGCAACAAGTGATACAAAGTTAATATGAGACAATATTCCTTGAGACATGAGTTGATACTGGAATATAGATACTTTCTTTAAACATGAATGACATTTATGGTGCTAAGGAATCGTTGATGTAAATTCCATGATGCCAATGTATGCGAGTATATTTTAGTGTAATTTTATTGGTTATGTGAGTAATAAATTTATGGTTACATGAATGGTTGCTAATAATTTTAGTATTGAGGCTATCTTGAATAAATGTTTTACTATGAAAATTTTGTTCTAAAGTAATTGGATGCTTAGTTCATGAAAAGGACACCTCTAACATGTACTTATGGGTTAACATATTGTTCTTTCATCAGATAAGGAAGATGACTGGTATATTTAACAAATTTATTTGTGTTGCTATAATGGGGTTAAGTTTTGACCCTCTAATGACTTCTAGAAGGAAGTCAAATTTAAGGGGAGGGGGATGTGAAGCCCAACCCTAGGTGTAATAGTTACCATCCATTGTGCTTCATTGGTAAGCTCTATGAGTATAGCTAGGAAGGGTAAATTGATACATTGTATAATTCTAGTTAGATAAGTACCTTGTTTTGTGGGTCATATATGGTCTTACATATGATGAATGTGAGGGGGATTTGTGTGTACGATGTGAATCACTTGATGAACCCAATAAAAAATAATTAGTGTCTATTACATGTTTGTGAATGGGAAAACTATGGTTATATTAGTAAGATAGTATAAGTTTAAACAATACCATTGTAGAATGAATTTAATTGTAGAATTTCATTGGAAGTTAATGTCTAGTAGTTGTACGAGATAAGTGCTCTCTCATAACAATAGTACAAATGTGTGAACTTCTATTCAAAAGCTTTATACTCTTTCTCTTCATAAATCCAAGGTACATGATATCATAAGAGCATGAAATAGCACTATTTGTTGCTTGTTGTTATGTTATAGTAGGAATTTCACCTTACAATAACTATCTTCCTTATGGTTGTGTACTCCTGTAGATAAAATTGAAAAGTGAACTAGCATGGAACTTGTCACTCCTTTAAACTTCACTTGTTCAAGATTTTATTTGTACCTCAAGCTACAACAAGGCCAAACTCAATTGACTTTCGATATTGCCAAAGTAAATGATCATAGAAGCCTAGATAAACAGTCACCTAAAATACAATTTCTTATCTTGACTTTCATTCATATAGATGGTGTTCTAGTATGGTTTACTTGACCTAGTATGGACAAAGAGGTAGGCATGATTATGAATTGCTAGGAATTTTTAATGTGAATAACCATAGTTATGTAGTTTGGGTAACTTTGACACAACTTGCTAAAATGTAAATGATGAAGGCTAATGTGATCTTAATTATTTTTGAAACATAATTGTAGTACACCAAGTTAAGTTGAATGCAAATAATCATTTTTTTATTCAATCATTAGAATCATTTATTTTTGACGATGAGTGGAAAGGATTTTGCACTTTAAATTTTAAGATAAAATTATGATCATCTAGCTAATGTAAACCAAAAAAATTGCTATCCAATAATGCAAACCAAAGAAAGTTGAGGAGTACATTTAATTTTCATGAAATGGATAATATTTTATATATCATATATTTTTTATATATTAATTACTTCATGAGATACTAACAATGGAAAAAGTGTGTAAATGTGTAAATAGTCAATGGGAAAAGTGTGTAGATGTGTAAATAGCCAATGGTGGAATGAGAGGATCGCTAAGACCCCAACTAGCCTACTTCACATTATAAAGTGATGTGTATATTATGGTGGTAGCCCCAAGTCAAAAGTTAGTAGGAAGTGTGAGCCAATATTTTAAAGTGTCCTTCATTATATGAAATGGTAAATTAAGAGGAAGGTGTGGAAAATATGTTTGAAGTCACAAAATTGTGGGTAGGTGTGGAAACCCGTAGGAAAGCCTTTAAGCCAAATTTCAGGCATAAAAAAAGGGAAAATTAACGTTGTTGTGGTTATCTTGAATCCCCAACTTAAGTACTTAGGGTTAGGGCACCTCAAGAGGGGGATAGTAAGGTGGTTGAGGGCTGGATGAGGGGGCTAGTTAGTTTGGAAAAAAAAAGAGAGGAGAGAGGATGCTGGGCGAGAGATGTCATGGTAGCTGGGTAGCCTGCTATCTTAAGAGGTAAGTTTCTTATGTGACAAACTTTTAGTGGTTTTATGATCTCTTGTGTGAAAGTAAACTGGTCTTGGGGTTCCTTGTGTAAGTATGAAATTCTTCCTCCTTGGGGTTTTGGTTGATCCTCTCGACTCGGGGGAATGGTGAGAGCCTGCATGGCTTTATGACCCATTAAGGTCGGGTGGAGAGCATTCTCCTCCGTTGGCTATTTGGATGATAGAACAAGGATAGCTAAAGGATTTCTTCATCTACATTGTTCATGGCTGTGTGTTTCAAATTTTGTGTAAATCAAACGTGTATTATTACTCTATGTAAAGAGAAATCTCAAGTGTAAGAGAATATTGAATCACTATGAATGTTTGTGCTGTAATACTAGATATAGCCTTAAGAAAAGTGTGAACCTATTCTTCTTTCTGCTCTAAATAAATAGAAGTAAAAACAATGGAAGGATGCAATTTTTTTTTGGCTCTGTGGAGAAAAATGTTAAGAAGGCTCATAGAGAGGAAAATAAAACTCAAATGTGGTAATCATGCCTCTATTCTCTTTGTATAACTTGAACAGTGTTTCCTTTTGTACAAATATGGCAAAAAAATTGCAAGAATGTACAAATATGACAAAAGAATTACAAGAGCTATACGAATAACGATATGGGTAATTCATGGTAAGGTC
Organism: Sequoia sempervirens; assembly: GCA_007258455.2. Classification (NCBI taxonomy): domain Eukaryota; kingdom Viridiplantae; phylum Streptophyta; class Pinopsida; order Cupressales; family Cupressaceae; genus Sequoia; species Sequoia sempervirens. The sequence goes on along the minus strand of VDFB02050650.1, from coordinate 69,929 downwards.
CTTATCTCACTTAGGTCATTATAGCCTTTGTTTTTGTGCTCCCTGAATGAATGTTGTATTTCTTGTTCTTAAATGCTTTTGTTTACCCTAGTTAGAATTCCCTACATAGACCAAAAACAAAGAATATTAGCAATGGTTTGGTGAAATAAAATAATACATATTTCATTTGGTGTTTTTATAATTGTCAAAGAAAACAAAAATAAAAATAAAAAAAATAAATAATAAATAATTAAAAAGAAATTTTCAATGGGGAGAGAAGGGGAAACCCCTCCCCTCACAAGCTGGGGCCATTGGAGGGGAAGTCCCCTCCCTCTAACCGCGGACCCTGCACAATGGCATGGCCCTACGTGGTTGCCACTACGTGGTTGCCACTACGCCTTGCAGGGGTGCGTCCTCTAGGGCTCAATCCTTTGCAATAAAAGAAAATATATTTTTTTTAAAAGAAAACAAAAATAACACAAAACCATCCTCAGGAAGTAAGGTGATTGAGACGTGTTATCCAATGGGGTAAAAGAAGAGAAGAGAGACATCTCTCAGGTGTGTGGCATGATAGGAAGAAGCTACAAGAAAACAAATACAAAACCTAGCAAACGTTATCAGGAAACCCTTCAGAGGAAAATCCTTGAACAAAATAACCAAAAGAATTAGTGTCACGACACAAAGATTAGCATAAGGGATGAAAGCACAAGCTCTGTAATATTGCCCAAAACCTACAGAGAAAACCCATGGCAGCGGTGCCCAACCAGTGGGAAAAAAGTTTAGGCATAACAAAGAGAAAATTTAGGTTGAGATGAGATAGATTTTAGGGTTGTTTTTTATGCCATCATTAGGAAAACATGGTAATAACATATAAAAGCATTATATGTGTCAACTCATAGGCGAAGGCTATTAAGAAGGTGAGTGAGTCATAGCTTTTAAATAAATATATATTATACTACATTATGTTACTAATTAATAAATAGCTGAGCATATCCCAGACTTGCTTCACGAGAATGATATACTTGCCAATATAAAGATTATAATGCAAAATAATACTATTATGCATTACATTAAATGGAATTAAAACTAGAAGTGTAATATGTTGGAAGTTTATGCCTCAAAACTTTGGAGGTTCAGTTTAATGTGGATCCATACCGGTAGGGCCGTATAAAATAAAAGAAGAGAAAATTTTATATTGTTTTGAACCTCATATTGACATTGGCACTATTAGTTGCACTTATAAATGATTTAAAGTATTACATCAATGTTAGCGTTGAGTGATATATATTAATATTAATATTCTAAAAGATAATGGAAAATAAATTGGTAGCATTAGCATTAAAAATATTAATGATAATGGGTTCAATACTAGTATTAGTATAAGAGGGTCATTGACAATAATATCACTATTCACAATAATAAAAGATGATGTTATTAACAATATAAAAAAAGGAAGCAAAAATTTCATCACAATACTGATATTAATGAGTAATATTAGAATTAGTAATAAATTGAAGGTGTGAGGAATAGTAGAATACTCATCATCATAATATCGATATGGTTGCAAGAAGAGATATTAACATTGTTGAACAATAAATTTAACAGTGGAAGAAATAGTTATTTATCAATAATTAAATTAGTAACATTGATTTTAATGTGTTATGTTTACTTTAATATTACTAATAAAATAGTAACATAATATTATAATTAAATTAAAGAATACTCATATTAGTAATTTCAATAAATAAGTGGGGTTGGGGCCCTAGTTTGGTTGGCTAAATCTTTCCTGTAGCAGGAAGTTGGTCACAAGTTGTGCTGGGGCCATTGGACCCTGCACAATGGCATGGCCCTGCGTGGGAGCTGCTACCCCTTGCAGGGGTGTGTCCACTAGGGCTCAACCCTTTGCAATAAAAGAAAATATATATTTTTTAAAAGAAAACAAAAACAACACAAAACCCTCCTCAGGAAGTAAGGTGATTGAGACGTGTTATCCAACGGGGTAAAAGAAGAGAAGATAGACATCTCTAAGGTGTGTGGCATGATAGGAAGAAGCTACAAGAAAACAAATACAAAACCTAGCAAATGTTATCAGGAAACCCTTCAGAGGCGAATCCTTGAACAAAATAACCAAAATAATTAGTGTCAATAAAATGAACGAAATAAACAAAAGGTTTTATCCTCTCCCAGTCACAACACAAAGACTAGCGTAAGGGATGAAAGCACAAGCTCTGTAATATCGCCCAGAACTTGCAAATAAAACCTATGGTGGCGACACCCAACCAGTTTAGGCATAACAAAGAGAAAATTTAGGGTGAGATGAGATAGATTTTAGGGTTGTTTTTTATGCCATCATTAGGAAAACGTGGTAATAACATATAAAAGCATTATATGTGTCAACTCATAGGCGAAGGCTATTCAGAAGGTGAGTGAGTCATAGCTTTTAAACAAATATATATTATACTACATTATGTTACTAATTAATAAATAGTTGAGCATATCCTAGACTTGCTTCACGAGAATGATATACTTGCCAATATAAAGATTATAATGCAAAATAATACAATTATGCATTACATTAAATGGAATTAAAACTAGAAGTGTAATATGTTGGAAGTGCATTATGCCTCAAAACTTTGGATGTTCAGTTTAATGTGGATTGATATCGGTAGGGCCGTATAAAATAAAAGAAGAGAAAATTTAATATTGTTTTGAACTCCATATTGACATTGACACTATTAGTTGCACTTATAAATGATTTAAAATATTACATCAATGTTAGTGTTGAGTGATATATATTAATATAAATATTGTAAAAGATAATGGAAAATAAATTGTTAGCGTTACCATTAAAAATATTAATGATAATGGGTTCAATACTAGTATTAGTATAAGAGGGTCATTGACAATAATATCACTATTCACAATAATAAAAGATGATGTTATTAACAATATAAAAAAAGGAAGCAAAAATGTCATCACAATACTGATATTAAGGAGTAATATTAGAATTAGTAATAAATTGAAGGTGTGAGGAATATTAGAATACTCATCATCATAATATCAATATGGTTGAAAGAAGAGATATTAACATTGTTAATCAAGGAAGAAATAGTTGTTTATCAATAATTAAACTAGTAACATTGATTTTAATGTGTTATGTTTATTTTAATATTACTAATAAAACAATAGCATAATATTATAATTAAATTAAAGAATACTCATATTAGTAATTTCAATAAATAAGTGGAAGTAATATCAATCTTACCATTAATCATGAAAGAAGTATTAGTATTGAGACTACTAATGGTATTAAAAAATGCAATGGGTATGTTATTAATAACGTTAATGACAAGTAAAATCTTAACCTAGGACTAACGAGTGACCTTAGTGTCACCATTAATATTAATGCTCCCAATATAAATTTTTTTACTTTCGCTAAAAGAAACAATCTCAGGGAAAGAGAGTGCTTCAGGTTTTTTGAAATTTTTCAAAGGAGAGGGCGATGGTGGTGAAGATTCAGAGGATGATGATGAGCTTTGGCTGTATTTCTACCTAGAAAATGCTAGGGGGAGTTCCTTTTGGCTTCTCCAGTGATGTTCCTATTGCTGATGTGCGGGGTGTTTCTGTCTTTTCCGCCCCTGTTTGGTTTTGCTGCTTGAGCCCATGGGAAGATGATTCAGTGCTCTTTGATGGTGGTTCAGTTGGGGAGATGACTTCATCTTTTTCTTTAGCCTGTGTGGGTGAATGAATCTGCTTTGCTGTTGCTGGGCCTTCTTTGAAAGGCACTGTTGAGGTGAAGGCTCCGACACTTGTGCTGTTGAACCGGTCTTTGAATGGTGTTTTGGTGGCTACGGGCCCTCTGGTGCCTCTCTTTCTAGGTCAGTTTGGCAGAGGTGGTCTCCTCTCTTGCTGTGGTTGTGTTGTCTTTAGAGTTGGAAACCCCTTCAAGCTCCTGTCCCATTCTAGTGAGATTTTCAGCTTCCTTCTCCTCAAAACGGGCATTACTTGGCCTAGTTTCGCTGGTGCCATTTTGGTAGTCGATGAAGTTGTTGCTTCGTGGATGCTCCCTCCTCTGTTTGGGTGGGTGGTGCCTTGTGCCAGTGTGCTCCTCTGCTCGCTATGTTTGGTTCCTGTCCTTGCTGCGTTTGGGAGCTTTTATGTTTCCTTTACGAGAGATATGTTCTCTTTTCTGGACTGTTTGTTTTGTTTGGTGCTTGCCCCAGTTGCTGTCAGGTGCTATTGGGTTTCCTTTCGTGCTGCTTCTAGGCTTTGTATCGGCTTCCTGAGCTTGTGTGTGGGCTCGTTTATGTGCTTGGTGGGTGGCCTGGGTGTGGGTTGTATCATGGATCTTACGTGCATTCTTTCTGTTTTTGCTTCAAACATGAGTTCTTTGAATGAAATGTTTGTTGTTGGATGGTTATATCATGGATCTTGGATTTGTCAGGGATTAAACTACTGGTTGGGTAGTTTATTCTTTAGTGGTTGTTTCAAAAGGTTTTGTTCTATTGGATGTAAGGTTTGTTTCTCAAATGACCTGTCCACCTCTAGGATGGCTATTATTGTTGGCTGTTGTGGTGCAGCTTTGTGGGTGGCTTGCTGGTCTATTTTACTTGCCATGAAGCTTGTTTATCTTATGATTGGTTTGGATTGTGTATTGACCTATGTGAAGATAAGAAGAAACAAGAAGACGAAGAAGTACCTGTTTGGATTCCGATTGAGGTGGTGCTTTGGGTTGGCTTTTGCTCCTCAGAATTTTGTTGGTTGCTCTCACTTCTCTTTTGTGGTGGGGAGTTTTGATGTGTTGCTTTTGCTCATTATTAGGGGTTGGTGTTCAACATGTGTCAATGTTTGGGTGGTACTGCTTATGGGATATGCTTCCTTCTATAGTGATGGAGAGGCTAGTAGGTTGGCGGGGGCTCTATTCCCCATTAGTGCTATCTCAAGTGGAGCTGTTATTGTTTCTATGGTGGATAAGAGGAACTTATGGTATAAAATTTCCTTTAAGACCTACTTTGAAGGATTGCTGGTTCCTTTGGTGATGAGACTGCTGATTTCCCTCAAGGGTGTTGTGGCTGTGTCTAATGTTATGGTGGTTTTGTGGTACTTTTGGTTCAAGATGGCCTTTGAGGCCCTCTTTGAAGGATTGTTCGTTCCTCTTGTGACAAGAGTGCAAACTATTTTCAAGGGTGTTGTGGACTCCCTTGTTGTAAGAATCTTCTTCGTGGGTCGACTTTCAAAGTTTAGTTTGAAGACTCAAAGTTTAGTGTTGCCTTTTATTGCTATGTGTTCTCTCTCTACTAGAGTGTGTGTTTTCCTCCTAGCTCCTCAGATGGTGTCTCCTATTGAGGTGGAGTCCTCTCCTTTTGAGGTGGATACCTCTCCTATGGAGGTGCAGTTGGGTTTTGAGGGTTTCATGGGTGGCTCATACTTTTTCTGCAAGTCTTCCCCCTTGCTGCTCGAGTTGAGGTGGAGTCCCTTCCTATTGAGGCAGAGGTTAGGTTTGCTAGGGAGTCTTTGTGGTAGTGGAGTGGGTACTTGTAGTAATCTCTCCTATAGAGATGTAGAGGCAAATTGGTTATTGGAGAGGATTAGTTATGGCTTTGGAATGTGGCTTTTTGAGCATAAGGCTTGCTGGTGGTGGGTTTTTTTGAAGAGTGTGCATGGTCTCAAACTTTCAAAGAATGCTTATCTTTTGGTGGTTGGGAGTGGGGTTGTCTTGCCCACTCTTAGAATGGTTGTTGTTACCATTGAAGCTGGCCTAGATTGGAGGAAGTTGGTCTCTCATTTTGGTGATCAAAGGGATTTGTTAGCTAATGCCAATGATTGGCATTGTTCCTGTGTTGTTTCTTGATATGGTTTCTTTTCTCTTTTTGTCGGTTGGTTTTTATATTATGGACTGCTATTTCCAAATAGCCCGACATTGATTTAGGACTTGCTGGTATATGGTGGACCTGATAAATGGTCTTCATGATTTCAAGAACCATTGTAGTAATCTCTTGTTTTTTATTAGGTATAGTTGTTCCATGGTTATAGTTCTATTTTTTGGCCTGCGCGCCTCCCTGGATATGTTGTTTCTTGTTGCTGGTTGGTGGTGCTATTTTACCCACCCCATTTTCTTTTAAGTCTGGCTGTACCACGAGATTAGGTCCCTTCCCCTACTTATCTAATAAAAAAAAATCTCACTAGTATTTAATTATAGTGTAAATGTTATTGATATTATTAAAGTTACCTTTTAAAAGAGGAAAGATCTTTAAGCTATTGGGAATTCCATGCATCTTTATATCCCCAAATGAGTATTACCATTACGAATATGTAGGGTAATGATAATATTCGTATTAGGAAATAACGGTGTCAATTCTGTATATGTTACTAAAATACATAATGAATAAATGGATAAAAAGAATGATAACATTAATATTGCAAGTAGAAGATTAAATATCCTTAATATCAATTTGGATTAATGTGTATGTTGGGCTAGGATTCTTACGGTTGATCAATTTAAGATAATCAAATTAATAATGACACTCCCATTATTCAATTAAACACCATCTTATCGTTAATAAGTTGTTAGAGGAAAATGTTGACGCGACTCTAAAATTATATGTCTAACATACAATATTACTTTGCTATTATTTAGGTAATTGAAAGGATAGATCAAACAACTTAGTAATTTCATAAAGTTAGCTCGATGGATAATTTAGAATTTATTTTGAGTGTTATGGTTATCAAAACTCTTAATCCATGGGATTATCAAAATAATTAAATGGGAGTCAACTCTTTTCGAATTGAATTAAAATTGAGAAAGCCAAGATATTATGATGCCTTAGGAAATTGGGAAGGCTTGCATTTGAGTTAAATAATAATTTATTAGGGGTAACTTTATTGTTAATATTATTTCACCAACCCCTTCATAAGGGAGTTAGTCGTCAATCAATCTAAACCGATCAAATAATGTGGGACTTTAGTAGTTGTGTGCGCGATGGTCGCTTGTTGGGTGCATGTTAGGTTGTGAACCTACATTTAAAAAAAATATGGTGTCATTTGTGTTAGTTCCACATTAAAATGTGGGCATGCCAACAATGTTCAAGGTTTAGGCTATAAGGTTGAGGGTATAGGGTATATTGATGAGAGTTGAGGGTTTAGGGTTTAGGGATTAAGGTATATGGTTGAGTGTTGAGGGTTGAGGGATTAGGGATTAAGTATAAGGCTGAGGGTTTAGGGATTAAGGTATATGGATTGGTAGGGTGGGAGGGAGGGAGAGGGAAGGCGGGAGATAAGGAGTGGTAGGGTGGGATGAATAGAGATAAAGAAGGAGATAGAGATTGGTAGGGTGGGAGGGAGAGAGAGAGAGAGAAAGGTATAGGGTTTAGGGTATGGATTGAGGGTCTAAGGCATACGGTTAAGGGTTTAAGGATAGCGTTGAGGGTTGAGGGATTAGGGCTTAAGTATTGGGCTGAGGGTGTTCTCTCCCTCCCTCTAATTCCATCTACCCCTTCCCTTCCTCCCTAACTGTCTCTACCTCTCTCCCTATCTCCATTTCTTTGTCTAGATTTTAAAATAATAATACAATATATAATATATATTAAAATACATTAATATATATAAATATTAAAATACATTAATATATATAAATATTAAAATATATTAATATATATAAATATAATATATAAATATTGAAATATATTAATATATATAAATATAATATTAAAATATTAAAA
>VDFB02050650.1:0-60966 GCA_007258455.2 Sequoia sempervirens | reverse complement strand
AAAAATGGATAAAAGTCAAATTTTCCCATTCTAAGACCCCCCAGATTCTCTGCTTTGTTGGGAATATTGCGATTTATGTGCATTACAAACAAGAATTCACTTTTTGAGCACTCCTTTTCACAAAAAAGTGTATTCTTTCAATCATTTGGTACTTGTTTGGGTTGGGATAATGGGAAGCAATAGTTATCACAAAGTGAAAAGGAAGAGGAAGTGTCAAGCGGAGGCAATTGAAGCAAGTAGAGAGAAAGATCTAGAGAAAGGAAGAGGTTGGAAAGAAGAGGTATGTCAAATTCTCTTCAAGGAGAAGGCTCCTCTTTACCTTAAAGTGAAATTCAAAGTGACCACGATATTGAATTTGAAAATATTGAAGAAGAAATTCAAAATGTTGAACATGAAAATGAAATTCAAAATGTTGAGCATGGGAATGAAATTCAAAATGTTGAACACTTTGTTGAGAATATTAAAGAAGAAATTCAAAATGTTGAATATGAAAATGAAATTCAAAATGTTGAGCATGAAAATGAAATTCAAAATGTTGAACACTCGGTTGAAAATATTAATGTTGAACATGAAATAGGTGAAAATGAAATAATGAATGTCAATGTATCTCCTAATTATGCAAGAAGAGAGGATATTTGCGAAGAATAAAATGAATTCCTAAATCCATCTATTTGTAATGAATCCAATCAAAATGCTCAACATTCAAGAACCCCTAAATGGTTACTTGAAATAGATGAGAACATAATAGATAATTTTGATGGGAAAAGGTCATCACGAATGGTTTAGTTGTGGGCTACCAATATGTTCAATCAATACTTTTCAAATAAGACATTAACCAAACAATGCCAAAGTTTTGTGCAATTGCTAAAGTATTACAAAATGAAACCATTATTAAATAAATTGAAGATTCATGTTGTAGACACTTAAATAGTCTTGATCGATATTACACATCTGAATTTGATTATTAACATCATTTCTTCCTAAATCACCTCTCACTTACTATTTAATTAAATAATCTATATTGTTTAACTAAATTCATCACTTTCTCCTATTAATCAAATAATCAACTTTATTGGATTAATTCATCCTCCTTTCTCTTAATTTTGATCTCATTTAATTAAATAATACAAATCATTTAGTTAAAGCCCCTATGTCTTTTCATTTGATTAAATAAATCTAATTATTTAATTAAAATGTCATATTCTTCTAAAAACCCCTAACCCACCTAAGATTAATCAATTCTAGATTAATTAACCTTAAACTACCTGCTAATCTTAATTAGCCAATCCTCTAGCTTTTAACTCCATCTTGGTTAAATAAGCCTATGGTTTATTAACCCCACTTGCACAAGTAATTAATTTATATAAATTAATTAAATGGCTATTTTCCTCACAAAAGGATATAAACATGGAATATTCCTCTATTTTTGACTTTCCCTCCCAAACTTTAAAAAACTCTTATAAAGGCTTTTAATACCTCTTATAAAGGCATTCAATGGCTCTTACAAGCCATCTTGTCTCTTACAAGGGGATTTAATTCTCTTGTACATGCCCTTACATCCTCACCCACATTCCTTAAATTCTTCCAACCATATGCCTTAACTCCCTCTTACATCTCTCTTCCCAAGATGTGCACACACTTGTGTGGGAACATATCCCCATTGATTCTCTTAGCCTTGTGACACTTATCACAAGGCGAATGATCCTCCATTTAGTCCCACATTGCTTAGTTTTCACCTTTCTTCTAACCCTTGCTTCCTATAAGTGGAGGGAACTTCTATGGGAAATGGATCCATCTTTTCAGGCAAAGTCATTATACCCATTTTTATCCATATTTGCATGCATTTTCATTTATCTTAGCTTGGAATTATCATTATTTGGCATCAAATTCATCACATCTACATACAAATCTTAAAGCTTATCCAATAAGGGATTGGGAAAGTGCCATATTCCACATCAATTTGGCACCAATCCCCTTATGGATGAGGTTTGGAGTACTTAGATGGGATATGATACATGCTTTGTTTGATAGTTCATGCTTTTGTGTTCATATTTTCATTTCTTTGTATCTCCAAGGATTTCATAGGGAATGTGATTTAACCTACTAATTGTTACCCAATTTTCACCTACGGGCTCAATCAGGGGAAATTATGTTTTAAATTCGGCACGTGGATTAAATGTGGCTCCCATAAGGGTTGAGCCCAGCGTGCAAGTGTTCGGTTTTCATTGGGAATGTCTTCATCTGATGCTATTTCACAAGGAGGTCTATTGGAAAGCCTGCCTCAGTCAGATTTGTCATAATGAGGAAGAAAGTCGCTAAGACCAGCTAGATGTCTTGCTGACTGGCAGTATGGTTCTATTCATTTGAAATACATCGGTTGCCCAGACAATTCAGTTGCTAGGAGTTTTTATGTATCTCTCTGCTTGGAAAGAAGTCACGCCGAACCTTGTGCACAAGGCTAGCGTCGCCGAAAGAAGGGTGTCATCGGGGAGAGGTCTTATCGACAGATGGAAGTCTCAACGAAAGGTTAAGGTCTCGGTGTAACCTCTTGCCGACCAAGCGAGGTCTCACCGAAATGGAATGCCTTCGGTGTAATGATGGGGCTTCGGGGTAATGTCTCACTGACTCTAAGAGGTCTCGTTGAAAGTTTTGAGTTCGGCGTGAGGTCTGGCCGACTGGTAGATGTCTCACCGAAGGTTTGTGGCCTCAGTGTAAGGTCTTGCCGACAGATGAAGGGTTCAGCATGATGTCTTACCAACGACTGGTGGTCTCACCGAAGGTGGTTCATAAGATTGTTGCATCGGGGGACTCCGGAGAAGTGTTTTGACTTTGGTGTAAGGTCTCACCGACACATGGGAGTCTCGCTGAAACGACCAGCATTGGGGAGAAGTCTGGCTGACTCGTTGGAGTCTCGTTGACAAATGGAGGTCTCGGCGAAAGAAGGGTTGTTCGGGGAGAAGTCTTCCCAACTCTTCAGAGTCTCGTTGAAAGGGTGGGGGCTTTGCTGTAACGTCTTGCCGACTGAGGAGAGTCTCGCCAACATGGAATGATATCAGTATAATGTCTAGCCGATCGGATGGAGTCTACCCAAAATAAAATGGTATCGCTGAAGGAAGTTGAGCTCGGCATGATATCTCGCCGATGATGGTATGTCTCGTCGAAGGTCTTGTGGCTTCGCTACGATATCTTGCCGACTGAGAGAGTCTTGCCGATAGCGATATACTTGCCAATGAAAAGGGATATCGATAACTCCTGCTACCCACCATGATGTATGGCCAATAGCGGTAGTCTTGACGATGGTTTTTTGTGATATCGATATAACTTTTGCATTCGATATGAGGTCTCACAATAGTTGTATGCTATGTTGATGCCGCTGTAGGGTATAATCGTATCGGGGAGACATGGCTAGTGTCTCACCGACATGCGATTCTGACTGAAGAATCTTTTGACCCCTTGGAAATCCTACGTGGAGCGTGTTCAACCAATAAGAGGGAACTAAAGGCGAACCAGTGGTAGTTTGACTGATTGACTACCCCTGTGAAGAAGATCAATAGAATGTGCGCGGCATGGGTCAGCTTGGTGAAGCAATGGCGTTTGGATCTAATAGGGGAGGTCGGATGCTGCTTCTCGAAGATGGTCAACTTGTAGAAAGATCTTGAGCACAGGAAAGCTGAAAGGAAGAAAAGGCCATGAGTCTCAGTGACAGCTAGGATCCCTGCTGGTAGAAGGTAGATTGATATTAATGGCTACACTCAGAAACATTCAAAGCAGCTCTAACGAATTTTGAGGGCAGACACGAGGGCTGCAAGTTAATGCGATTGTTGCAAAAGATCTGAAGGCCACTCCCGAGGGTGATCTTTTCACCGACATGGACAGAGGGATGCACATTGAATGCAACATTAACTGTATTCCAAAAGATTTGAAGGCCAACGTGTTCAACAACCAATTCATTTTTGTAAGCCCTAGGGCAGGGGCCGACACTTTTAGTATATATGGCATTTTTGCCTCTTTGTAAAAAAGGGGTTGTTCTTAATCTTTTCTAAAGTTATGAATTTTGCAGTCCTCTCTCAGAGTAGCAAAATTTTGTAACTCGTTTGGAGCATGATATATAGAATTTACCTTGGTTACCATTGATGGTTCAATTTTCCTTCTGGTTCTTGTGAAATATTGTGCATTTTTAGGTGATTGATCAAGCTACTTTGTGAAATATTTCTATAAAGCTTTGTCTCATGTTAGCATGCATTTCTTTGCAAAAGTAGTTTTATTTAGGTTACAAATTGTGTTTTACTGAATTGCACATGAAATTTTAATTTGTGAAAAATTGCTTTTCCTTCTTAAAAGCGTGTGCATGTCAAACCTGTTTGTGAAAAACTTACGCATAATCTACATAAACTTATTGTGCAGTCCCATATCCATCATCAATATTCAAGTGTAACCTGAGTGTCTCATTGCTCTTCTCAATTTGGTGTATCACCATAGGATTCAATTTTCATTTTCATGCACTCCTTCTCCCTTTACCTTACAAAATCAGTAGTTTAGGTGATAGGTGACACCATAGGAAGTTGGCCTTCTCCGGAGGTTGACCTCTGTCTACAAGAAACCCACAGCTTTAAAGGTCTTCCCATGTTACACTGAGGTGTTGAACATCAGGTTCAACAGGGTGAAATTTCAGTAGATAACAATTTTGGCATGCCTGGTGGGACTATCGAATCAAACAGCTGCAAGAAGATACATCTTATTGCTGATTTTGATATGCAATCAACAATTTTCAGACCTTAAGAGGTTGAAATCTGCATATCGGTGACTCCATGCCCAAAGTAACTGGTTTCAGCAGGCTAAGTGTTGATTTCATGGTAATATGTCTTACCATTCACCATTTCATGAAAATGCTATCTATATACCTTCTTATCTGCCATATCAAAGCAGTTATGTTGCTAATTTCATAGAATATTACCAGCAAAGCAATTTTTCTTCTGAGTCTCAAAATTAAGATAATATGAGTTTGGAGAATATGTCTTTATATTTCCAAAAATAGTTTGAGGAAATTGAAAATTAGCAGGAGGTCAATAAGCAGTAGGAAGAGCTTGCTTATCAATTTTATACTCATCAGCAGGAGGTTGAGACATAAAGAGGATCCTATTTAGTATAAGAATTTGAACAAAGTCAGTCTAACTCTCCTGAAGAACAACTTTCTTAAATGCCCCAGTTAGCTGCTACCTTTCCAAATCCTTTCTTTGAGGAAGGGATTCACTTTCCGTAGTTCAGTGTTCCAAGTTTTGAATAGAATGAGTTTTCTGTTGAAAAGAAAACAAAGGAATAGCAACCCATTGATCTAGACAGCTTACTCCTGTGGGAAAGGATTAAAAAGGTAAATCCTTTACATCTAGCTATAAAGTGTTTTCAATTGTAGCAACAAAGGATTGAACATCAAGAGGACATCAGACAGTGTGGTGAGTTGCTGGAAAATGGTTATCAACAAGATACTGGAGCCTTGGACTTGGAAGAACAATAGGAAGACAAAGCGGAAGTATTTGTTGGAGAGGATCAATTTTCAGTTTTGAATAGGAAGTTGTCTTCATTCTTCCAACATGATGAAGAATTTGTGGGTCTGTTCACACCAACAACACTTGAAGAGAAGGCTAACGTGGATTTTTATGAAGAGATATGCACAGATATCATTGAGCAGTTTTGTTCAGCATTGGATGACAAAGAGGCAGACCAGCTAGAAGTAATTGATAGTCATGACGATCTGGAGCAACAACTTGCAGAGTTTCCGAAACAGTAGGAGGGGCCTCATAATCCTATTTTACAAGATCATGATTGGTTAGAGGAGCTTCCATTCTATTGTGCAGAAGAACTTGAGATTTCATCACCACTAGAATTGTTGCCTTCTTTCGTTGAAAAAGATAGGCCTGAATCAGAATGTAATTCTTCCAATAATGATAAGAATTATAAGCAGCTTCCATTCTGGTGTATAAAGGAGCTAGAAGCTGATGTATTGATTGAAGGTTTGTTGGAGGAAGTTATTTCATTAGTTCTCCATTGAAGAAATGAGTGCTCATTCGAGAAAACATGAACGTGTTGAGAAGGTTACTACTTTTCCACCAAGTCTGCCACAAGGACTCGACCTTTCCAGCCAACAAGATGATAAAGTGGTAGTCCATGAGCAAGTGATCGGCAATGAATGCTCAATTTTTTCCCTTACCAAAGGCTGTCCAATAAGATACCTAGCCCAGATGGAGTCCAATACAACACCAAGGACGAATCATGCACCCACACATGAAGGTACAACAAAAAATGGCATCCAAGATGCACTGGAAGTTAAAAAAGAGTATGTTCAATTCACTTATCCTCCCTTGAATAACATTACATATGATCTATTTAAAGAGGATAGTGAGTCTCTTTATCTTTTTCATAAATTGCTGCATCAATTTATTAAACATTTCTCAGAGCATCGTCCTCTTTTAACTGCCATCATGCATGATAATTATTGCATATTGAGAAGAAGGGGCAGCTATTTTAGTCATCCTGTGAATGGTTTTGTTTGACCAATTTCTTACTGGTTAGTGTAGGGTAGGTTTAGTTGCAATTTTTCAATTCCCTAAGTACTGTTCCAACACTATTAGATAGTTTCCTTTCTACAAATTTCCTGTTTTCAATAGGTTTCCAAGTGTTCTAATAAGTTACAAATGCATTTGAGCCATGTACAAAGCTGATGTTTTAAGTCAACCTCTGAGTTTTTCCTAATGACTCCATGCCCAATGGACAAGTTTAGGCTACTGGTTTTCATGTTTAGCAGGAAAACATCCAACTGAGGTCGCCATAAATGTTACCCAATTTTCACCTACGAGCTCAATCAGGGGAAATTATGTTTTAAATTCGGCACATGGATTAAATGTGGCTCCCATAAGGGTTGAGCCCAGTGTGCAGGTGTTCGGTTTTCATTGGGAAGGTCTTCATCTGATGCTATTTCACAAGGAGGTCTATTGGAAAGCCTGCCTCAGTTAGATTTGGCATAAAACTCCTGAGGAAGAAAGTCATTGAGACTAGCTAGATGTCTTGCCAACTGGTAGTATGGTTCTATTCATTTGAAATACACCGGTCGCCCAGACATTTCAGTTGCCAGGACTTTTTATGTATCTCTCCACTTGGAAAGAAGTCACGCCGACCCTTGTGCACAAGGCTAGCATCGCCGAAAGAAGGGTGTCATTGGGGAGAGGTCCTGTCGACAGATGGAAGTCTCGGCGAAAGGTTATGGTCTCGGTGTAACCTCTCGCCGACCAAGTGAGGTCTCGTTGAAATGGAATGCCTTCGGTGTAATGATGGGGCTTCAGGGTAATGTCTCACCGACTCTAAGAGGTCTCGCTGAAAGTTTTGAGTTCGGTGTGAGGTCTGGCCGACCGGTAGATGTCTCGCCAAAGGTTTGTGGCCTCGGTGTAAGGTCTTTCCAACCTGATGAAGTCTTACTGAAATGTTTGAGCTCGAGGAAAGGAAGTCTCCCTCGCTATGAGGTCTGGCTGAACGATCGTGGTCTTGCCGACAGATGAAGGGTTTGACATGATGTCTTACTGATGATTGGTGGTCTCACCGAAGGTTGTTTATAAGATTGTTGCATCGGGGGGACTCTGGGGAAGTGTTTTGACTTCGGTGTAAGGTCTCACTGACACATGGGAGTCTCACTGAAACGACTGACGTCGGGGAGAAGTCTGGCCGACTCGTTGGAGTCTTGCTGACAAATGGAGGTCTCGGCGAAAGAAGGGTTGTTCTGGGAGAAGTCTTCCCGACTCTCCGGAGTCTCACCAAAAGGGTGGGGGCTTCGTTGTAACATCTTTCTGACTGGGGAGAGTCTCGCCAACATGGAATGATATCAGTATAACATCTGGCCGACCAGATGGAGTCTCCTCAAAATAAAATGGTCTCGCTAAAGGAAGTTGAGCTCAACATGATATCTCGCCAATGATGGTATGTCTCGCCGAAGGTCTTGGGGCTTCGCTATGATATCGTTCCGATTGAGAGAGTCTTCCCGATAGCGATGGACTTGCCAATGAAAAGGGATATTGATATAACTCCTGCTGCCCGCCATGATGTCTGGCCGATAGCGGTAGTCTTGCCGATGGTTTTTTGTGATATCAATATAACTTTTGCATTCGATATGAGGTCTCACTGACAGTTGTATGCTATGCCGATGTCGCTGTAGGGTATAATCGCATTGGGGAGACACGACTAGTGTCTCACCAACATGCGATTCTAACTAAAGAATCTTTTGACCCCTTGGAAATCTTACGTGGAGCGTGTTCAACCAATCATAGGGAACTAAAAGTGAACCAGTGGTAGTTTGATTGATTGACTACCCTTGTGAAGAAGATCAACAGAATGTGCGCGGCATGGGTTAGCTCAGTGAAGCAATGGCGTTTGGATCTAATAGGGGAGGTCAGATGCTGCTTCTCGAAGATGGTCAACTTGTAGAAAGATCTTGAGCACAGGAAAGCCGAAAGGAAGAAGAGGCCACGAGTCTCAGTGACAGCTGGGATCTTTGCTGGCAGAAGGTAGATCGATATTAAATGGCTACACTCAGAAACATTCAAAGCAGCTCTAACGAGTTTCAAGGGCAGACACGAGGGCTGCAAGTTAATGCGATTGTTGCAAAAGATTTGAAGGCCACTCCTGAGGGTGATATTTTCACCGACATGGACAAAGGGATGCACATTGAATGCAACATTAACTGTATTCCAAAAGATTTGAGGGCCGACGTGTTCAACAACCGATTCATTTTTGTAAGCCCTAGGGTAGGGGCTGACACTTTTAGTATACATGGAATTTTTGCTTCTTTGTAAAAAGGGGGTTCTTCTAATACTTTTCAGAAGTTGTGACTTTTGCAATCCTCTCTTAGAGTAGCAAACTTTTGTAACTCATTTGGAGCATGATATATAGAATTTACCTTGGTTACCATTGATGGTTCAATTTGCCTTTTGGTTCTTGTGAAATATTGTGCATTTTTAGGTGATTGATCAAGCTACTTCGTGAAATCTTTCTATATAGCTTTGTCTCATGTTAGCATGCATTTCTTTGCAAAAGTAGTTTTATTTAGGTTACAAATTGTATTTTACTGAATTGCACATGAACTTTTAATTTGTGAAAAATTGCTTTTCCTTCTTAAAAGTGTGTGCATGTCAAACCTATTTGTGAAACACTTACGCATAATCTACAGAAACTTGTTGTGCAGTCCCATATCCATCATCAGTATTCAAGTGTAACCTGAGTGTCTCATTGCTCTTCTCAATTTGGTGTATCACCATAGGATTTAATTTTCATTTTCATGCACTCCTTCTCCCTTTACCTTACAAAATCAGTAGTTTAGGTGATAGGTGACACCATAGAAAGTCGACCTTCTCTGGAGGTTGACCTCTGTCTACAAGAAACCCACAACTTTAGAGGTCTTCCCATGTTACACTGAGGTGTTGAACATCAGGTTCAACAGGGTGCAATTTCAATAGATAACACTAATATGACTAATTCTTGTGTGTTTTTCTCATGTTTAGCCCAGGTTTAACTCACATTCACACGTGTCACCAAAAAGTCAGAACAAAATAGTATTTAATTTTTTTTTTTTTTAATGCTCTAACTTCTATTAGAAAGACTAGTAAGGAAAAAGATAAAAGAGTTTCTCATAGAGTGATGACAACCTCACTAGTAAGCCATCATTTGAGAAAGGATTGTTTAATAGACAAACTTGTATTGATTTAAATCTAAATCATGAAACATTGTGTAGAGCACTCTCAAGAAGAGGAAGACTCGATAGTCCTCTTCAAAATGATACATGGGATTTTAGTGGGAGGCTTCCACGTGTTGATAAAAAGCTAACCTCGATAATGTAAAGAAGGAAATTGATCAATTTTGACAATGTCAATCTAGAGTATCACCAAATGTAAAGGATGTTTTAAAGTTAAGAATTGATAATCGATATCGCACACTGTATCCTAAAAATTTCTTGGAATGTAGCCAAATAATATTTTACAAACAATTTTGTGAAGCACATCCAAACTTGCAAATCTCACAAAGGGCTTTTGAGTCATTTAAGCTATTTTATTGTGTACCTATTAATATTCAAAATACATGTTGTAAATACCATGTTGAGTTTTCAATGTATCATGACTTATTATGCTATATTCGTTCTACTATGCATACTAACAAAATTTTACAGGAGTGTCATGCAATGCAACTTCCCAAGTCATCCAGGGAGTCGTTAGATTGATTTTTATGTGTTAGAGGTGATGGTTGATGTTTTGATAGAAATGATTGTTTAAATGAAACGTGTTTGCAATGTGGTGGTTTATCAAAGTTTTAACATGTTTTCATGAGGGCAACAAACATGATTTTTCTAACAAGATTGTTGCTCGAAAAAATAGTTTGAGATAGTCAAATATGGTTTGAAGAGCGGAGGTGAAGGTTCCATATGCAAGTTGGTTACAAGTGAGGTAAGTATTGCTGATTTTGTTTTTGATTTTAAGAAAAATATTTTCTACAAGTATGCAAGGCATAGCCACAGGTCCCAATGGTTGGATCGACAATTCAGGATGTGTAAGGACTCTTTCCCGATTAGAACTATTATATCCGTGGTTGATTTTTCTAAAAATTACACATTGCAACTGCAAAATGAGGTACAATCACAATATTGCAATTCTATTCAAATTGCTATTTTGTCCACAAAACATATAGACATGCCCTTGATAGTACATAAGAGGACAAGAAGATAATTAGGTAGTACCATTTTTACATGAGTGATGATAGATATCATTCATATGAGTTTGAGCAACATTTTTTTGAAAGCTTTTTTGACTTCTGAAAGGAAATTAAAAAAGAGCAATGGAAAGTACTAATAAAGAGCAATTGTTTGAAGGAAAAGAGATTACCAAATAAGTTGAAATAGCCAAACCAAGCACCACCAAAGCAAGAGAGACACAAGAATTTGTTAAGGGAAAAACAAGAAAAACCCCAATATTATGAATGGAGGCAAAATGCCTAAAGAATAATGAGAGAGAGAGCTTGCTATGCTTGCATGAGTCTTGAAGAATGAGAGGAGAGGCACCTCAATAAGTAGAGGTGAGAAGAAGGAGTTAGAATGTAACTCCCAACTCAATGAATGCCACCATTCATCTATGTGTGTGCAAAGTGTCACCTCTTAAGGAGGTGGTTACAAATATTCCTTAATAAAGGAATTAAAAAATAAGTCATCCTCACACATGTGTGAGATGACAAAAATACAAAAGACTTGTAGGGATTCCTTTGGAATATTCCTACAAGTTAATAAAAAATTACAATTAAAGAATAACCTTTACCAAGTAAAGATTAATCTTCTAACATCCCCCCTTAAGCTTTACTTGGGGAGGTTACATCAAACCCTTCAATGGGTTGTAATCCAAGATTTTTACAATGGAAGAGAAATTTATCTTTACAAAGAGCTTTGGTGAGAATATCTGCAACTTGATCTTCACCTTTACAATACAAAAGAGAAATTTGCTTGTCTTCAATTTGCTCTCTAATGAAATGATGTTGAA
Organism: Sequoia sempervirens; assembly: GCA_007258455.2. NCBI lineage: Eukaryota > Viridiplantae > Streptophyta > Pinopsida > Cupressales > Cupressaceae > Sequoia > Sequoia sempervirens. Next base: position 49,411 of record VDFB02050650.1, on the reverse strand, counting down.
GAGAAATGTGCTTGGTCCTTGCATGAAAAATTGGATTCTTTGCCAAAGCAATAGCACTTTGATTATCACAATATAAAGGAGTAGGATCTTTTGGAGGTAGACCCAAGTCTTCAAGTAATCTTCTTAACCATAATGCTTCTTTAGATGCATTTGTACAACCTTTATATTCAGCTTCTGTAGAACAAAGAGAAGTAGATTGTTGTTTCTTACTATTCCATGAGATTGCACCTGATCCAACAAAGAAACAATAACCACAAGTGGATCTCCCATCATTGGGATCACCTCCTAAATCTGAATCAGTATAACCCTTTAAAGAAAAATCACAATTTGCATCATAAAAAAGACCAAGATTAAGAGTACCTTTAACATATCTTAAAATTCTTTTTGCAACTTTAAAATGAGTTTGTTGTGGTTTAGACATAAATCTAGAAACCAATCCAACACTATAAGAAATATCAGGTCTAGTAAGAGTTAGATAATTTAAACTTCCTACTAATTGCCTATATAAAGTAGGATCAACAAAAGGAGTTTCCATATCAACCATTAATTTAGTTCCTAATTCACAAGGAGTAGAAACACACTTTGCATCATTCATTTTAAATCTATCTAAGAGATCTTGAGCATATTTATGTTGAGAAAGAAAAATACCTTTAGGTGTTTGCCAAATTTGCATACCCAAAAAATAATGTAATAGGCCTAAATCAGTCATTTGAAATTGTTGATTGAGTTGAGACTTAACATCACTAATCAAATTGTTAGAACTAGAAGTAATAATTAAATCATCAACATATAAAATAATAATCACAATATCATCTTCACTATGCTTAATATATAAATTTGGATCATTTTTACTTCTAATGAAACCTTGAGATAAAAAGAAAGCATTGATCTTTGAATACCATTCTCTAGGAGATTGCTTTAAACCATATATTGATTTCTTCAATTTGCAAACAAGATTTTCATTACCTTCCTTAATGAAACCCAAAGGTTGAGACATATAAATTTCTTCATGTAAATCACCATTTAAAAATGCACTTTTAACATCCATTTGATGAATAGGCCAATGCATATGAGAAGCTAAAGCAAGAACTAATTTAATGGTTGGCATCTTAGCTACTGGAGCAAAAGTTTCATTATAATCTAATCCTTCAATTTGAGAAAAGCCCCTAGCAACTAATCTAGCTTTAAACTTGCTAACTTCATTATTTGCATTAACCTTAGTTTTATACAACCATTTGCATGAAACAAGATTCTTACCTTGAGGTAATGGAACTAAATCCCAAGTATTATTAGCAATTAAAGTATCATATTCTTCTTGCATAGCCTTTTGCCAATGAGGTTGATCTTTAGCTTGTTCATAAGTTTGAGGATCATTTGAATTCATAATGTTAGACATCAAAGCATAATTACAATAATTTGCCTTTCTTCTTTTAGGTGGATTTTTAGCTAAATAATCCTCACTTTCTTGCAACAAACTTTTAAACCATTTTGGCATTCTTTTAGATGTAGGAGTATCATCACTAGAAGAAGAATCATGAGGAGAAATTTCAACATCTTCATCATCACTATCACTATGAGTAAGAGATGCATTAGGAGGGTTAAGAGGAGTTTCAACTTGAGGAGTATCCTCCACAACAATAACTTTATTTTGAGAAGAATCAATATTATGCACTTTAGAACAATCATGAACACCATTTTCAGCAATGCATACATCTCTAGCAACTTTAACTTTGTTAGTAAGAGGATTATAAACTCTATAAGCTTTAGAATGTTCATCATAACCAACAAAAATATGATAAGAAGATTTAGCATCTAATTTTTGCCTCTTTTGTTTAGGTTTGTGAACATAAGCAATTGAACCAAAAATCCTTAAATGCTTAAGATTGGGCTTCCTACCAGACCAAGCTTCTTCAGGAGTTATATCCTTTAAAGCTTTAGTAGGAGTCCTATTGATAATGTAAGTAGCACAAAACATAGCTTCTGCCCAAAATTTAGAAGACATATTTTTAGCATGTAGCATACATCTAGCCATTTCAACAATAGTTCTATGCTTCCTTTCCGCTACACCATTTTGTTGAGGTGTATAGGGAATAGTTAGCTCATGCTTAATACCAAATGATTTCAAATAACTAGTAAAAGCATTGTTCAAATATTCTCTACCATTATCAGTTCTAAGAATTTTAAGTTTAAAACCAGATTGCCCTTCAACAAATTTATGAAATTCAGAAAATATATTAAGAACTTGATCCTTACTATGAAGAAAATAGATCCAAGTTCTTCTAGAAAAATCATCAACAAAAGTAAGTGCATACCTTGATCCTTGGATGGAGTTATTCTCCATGGGTCCCAAAAGGTCACTATGAACTAGGTGCAACTTATGAGTTGCCCTCCATGATTGACCATGTGGAAAGGGCTCCCTATGCATCTTACCACTCATGCATCCTGTGCATACAATTTTAGATGGAACAATACTAGGCAATCCATCTACCATATTAAGCTTTTGCATTAAAGCAATATTGTTAGCATTTATATGACCAAGTCTTTCATGCCAAACATTAAAATCAATGGTAGATATTAAAGAGCATCTAGATTGAGAAAACTCATAAAATTTGAACAAATTATCATTGTCTAATTTAGCATTAGCAATGACCTTGTTTTGTTTTGGATCAATAACATAGCACATATCTTTGTAAAATTCTATTTTATAATCTTGACAAAGCTTAGCAACTGAAAGTAAGTTAGTCTTTAATTCAGGAACATATAAAACATCATGCAATTTACCATTAGGAACATTCACATCTCCAATTGCTTCTACTTTACAAGTATGATTATTAGCAAGTTGAAGAGGAACATTTGATATATCAGGTTGCATAGACTCAAAAACTTCTTTATGTGAAGTAACATGTTGAGATGCACCTGAATCAATAACCCATTCAAGAGGTTGAGAAACATTAGAACTACAAGTAAAAGCACGTCTAGATTGATTTGCATTATTTTGAAACTTATTATTATTAGGTTTATTTTGATGTTGATTATTTTGCTTCATAGGCTTTTTCTCATTTTGCTTCTTAAAACAAGTATTTTTCCAATGACCATCCTTATTACAATAAGTGCAATGTGGTTTCTTAGAAGAGTTAAACTTTCTAGGATCATTGCCATTATTATAATGAGGTTTGGAATTATAATGTTGTTGTTTAGAATGAGGTTTAAAATTTTGCTTATGATTAGACAAGAAAGCATGTTCATTAGACTTAAGAGTACCAAACTGAATTAACTTAGCCTCTTCTTGTCTTAATAAATCACGAAAAATATCATAAGTTAATTGAGTAGCTAAAGAAGGAATAGCTAATTGAGCATGAATATTAGTAATGAATTGTTGAAATTGTCTAGGAAGACACTTTTTAAGAATAAGATGAATTAATCTAAGATTATCTAATTTAACTCCTAAACCATCCAATTGACTATTTAAAGCATCAAATTTCAATAAAAATTCATCCATAGATTTAAAATCAGAATACCTCAAATCTTCAAGTTGATCTTGAATTTGAATTTTTCTTGATTCATTTGTACTATCATAAATTGTTTTGAGTTTGTCCCATGCTTCATAGGCAGTTGTACATGTCCCAATGTGAACATAAAGTTCGGGTGACATGGAAATACCTATGAGGCCAAGGGCTTCTTCATTTTTGAGATTCCATTTTTCGATTTCATCTTTGGATGCAGACGAACCTGGTTTAGATTTAGGATCTGTAGCTACATCTAAAAGATGTTTAAACCGAAAAATAAAACATATATGAGTTTTCCAAGAATGATAGTTAGAACTAGTTAATTTAATTTCAGGAATTAAAGTTGACATGATTGCAATAAAAAATTCACAACTATATGAGAAAGAAAAAACTATTGTAAATATTTACTTAAAAAAAAATTATCCTTCTTAAATAAATTGTCTAAAAAACAAAATAAGCCCCTCTAGACTAACATATTAAAAATAATCTTTTAGAAAAACTAAAAATAAATAAAAAATTAATTAATTAAATTTCAAATTTTAAAATAAACTAATATTAATTTAAGAAAAAATAAATAATAAATATTAATAAAGAAAATTTAATATGATTAATAAGAATTCAATTTACAAAAATTAATTTAAAAGTTTAAAAGTTTTATTAAAAAAACTTAATATAAAAGAATTTATAAAAACTCATAAAACTCTTAAAAGGTATACGTGAAAAATGTAACTCTTTCTTTTTAAAACTAAATATTGTAAAATAGGGACCACTTTTAGATTTTAAGTGTTAAATGAAAAGCTTTTGAAAGAAATATGAACATGTGAAAAACTAAAAAAAGCGGGCAAGATGAGGGTGGGCGGGAGATAAAAAATTTAAAATGGATGTTACAAGCGAATAAACTGAAATGAAAAGTGCGTTAAGAATAAAAGATGAAGGATGCGGGTAGAGGTAGAGATAAACAGAGAAGCGAGGTGGAAGACTGTGAGTGTACGATGGAGCAACGAGATGGGTGCGCGTAGAGAAGCGCCCCAACAGAGGTGGTAGAAGGGCTTTGGGCTTGGCAGTGTCAGCACAGAGGTCGAGAGGAGAGCCTCATACAGACTTGCAAAGAACCCTTCACGATTCGGCTGCAACAGGAGCTATGGTCTGCAAAAGGCAGAAGTCTAAAATATTTTTATTTAAATGTTATTTGAATTTATTTTATTAATATTTTTTAAAAAAATATGAATTGAAGAAATTACAATTTTTTTACAAAATTGCAAAAAATAAAATATATATAAAAATATTTTATATATAGAGAATTTTTTTTCAGATTTGCAAAAAAGTAGATTAGTTTTTTTTAAAAAAAAAGTCTGAACTAGAGTTAGAGCCCCTAAAACAAATTGATTTTTTTTACAAAAAATTGAACATGCAAAAAATGGGTTTTTTAAAAATTTGAACTATAATTCTTTATTTGAGGGTAAATTTTTTTTTGCATAAACTTAAGCATGCATGCAAACTAAAATACTTTGAAATTTGAAAACCAAAGAACTTAGAAATCTTTAGATAAAAAAAAATTCCTGCACAAGGGTTTGAATACTATTATTAAACAAGAAGCAAGATTAGATTGTTTGGCTCTTCTCCTCCTCTTTGAGAGTGTCTCCAATGGTGTGCTGAAAAATCTGGTAAACCTTCAACAATATAGCTCACAAGATATTAGTAATACCAAGCTCTGATACCATGAAAGGAAATTAAAAAAGAGCAATGTAAAGTACTAATAAAGAGCAATTGTTTGAAGGAAAGAGATTACCAAATAAGTTGAAATAGCCAAACCAAGCACCACCAAAGCAAGAGAGACACAAGAATTTGTTAAGGGGAAAAAACAAGAAAAACCCCAATATTATGAATGGAGGCAAAATGCCTAAAGAATAATACAAAGAGAGAGAGCTTCAGCCTTAGCTTGCTTGCATGAGTCTTGAAGAATGAGAGGAGAGGCACCTCAATAAGTAGAGGTGAGAAGAAGGAGTTAGAATGTAACTCCCAACTCAATGAATGCCACCATTCATCTGTGTGTGCAAAGTGTCACCTCTTAAGGAGGTGGTTACAAATATTCCTTAATAAAGGAATTAAAAAATAAGTCATCCTCACACATGTGTGAGATGACAAAAAGACAAAAGACTTGTAGGGATTCCTTTGGAATATTCCTACAAGTTAATAAATAATTACAATTAAAGAATAACCTTTACCAAGTAAAGATTAATCTTCTAACATCCCCCCTTAAGCTTTACTTGGGGAGGTTACATCAAACCCTTCAATGGGTTGTAATCCAAGATTTTTACAATGGAAGAGAAATTTATCTTTACAAAGAGCTTTGGTGAGAATATCTGCAACTTGATCTTCACCTTTACAATACAAAAGAGAAATTTGCTTGTCTTCAATTTGCTCTCTAATGAAATGATGTTGAAGAGAAATGTGCTTGGTCCTTGCATGAAAAATTGGATTCTTTGCCAAAGCAATAGCACTTTGATTATCACAATATAAAGGAGTAGGATCTTTTGGAGGTAGACCCAAGTCTTCAAGTAATCTTCAAGAATGCATTTGACATAGGAACACACAAACAATGTTGAGTCGAACCATACTAAGAGAGGTTGGTTTGAAGGGATTCAATATCCACCCGTAGGTCTAGACAATACATTTCTATGTGCCATGAGCTCTCAAAATGACTTCGTCAAAGTTTGACAATTTTTGGCTTTTATGGCTCTTAAGAGACTACCCCCAAAAGAGCACCCCAGAATAATCGGGTGAATTGGGTAATAAAAAGAGACCTTTCCTAGTATTTACCTTCCTACCTCAATGTGCCCATGCTTCCCATTCATCAAAATTACTAAAAAATTAACAATTTTTGCATTTTTTGCTCTCAAGGCACTTAAGAGACTACCCCAAAAAGAGCACCCTAGAATGATTGGGTGACTTGGGAAATGAATTTAGACCTTCCATAGTGTTTACCTGCCTAAATCAATGTTCCCACGCTTCCCATTCATCAAAATTACTAAAAAATTAACTTTTTTTGTCATTTTTTGCTCTTAAGGCACTTTAGAGACTACCCTAGAAAGAGCACCCTAGAATGATTGGGTGACATGGGAAATGAAAATAGACCTTCCCTAGTATTTAACTACCTACCTCAATGTGTCCACACTTCCCATTAGTCAAAGATACTGCAAACTTAACAATTTTGCATTTTTTTGCTCTTATGACACTTTCAAGACTACCTCAAATTAGTGCACTCCAGAATCACGAGGGACTTAGGAGAAAAAAGGATGCCTTTTTTAATATTGGACTGCCCACCTTGACATGTTAGTACATTTGGTTTCACTCCATTATGCATAAATAAAAAAAATGCTTCTTTCCATTTTTTGCACTGCTTTCCACTAACATTTTTTGCAAGAATGCATTTGACACAGGAACACATAAACGGTGTTGAATTGACCCATACCAAGAGAGGTTGGTTTGAATGGATTCAATATCCACCTGTAGGTCCATACAAATCATTCCTACATGCCACGAGCTCTCAGAACGACTTTGTCAAAGTTTGATAATTTTTGGCTTTTAAGGCTCTTAAGAGACTACCCCAAAAAGAGCACCCTGGAATAATTAGGTGACTTGGAAAATGAAAAGAGACCTTCCTTAGTATTTACCCACCTACCTTGATGTTCCCACGCTGCCCATTCATCAAAATTACTACAAAATTAACATTTTTTGCATGTTTTGCTTTTAAGGCACTTAAGAAACTACCCCAAAAAGAGAACCTTAGAATGATCGGGTGACTTGGGAAACAAATTCAGACCTTCCATAGTATTTACCTACCTAAATTGATGTGCCCACATTTCCCATTCATCAAAATTACTAAAAAAATAACTTTTATTACATTTTTTGCTCTTAAGGCACTTTAAAGACTACCTTGAAAAGAGCACCACAGAACGATTAGGTGACATGGGAAACAAAAAGAGACCTTCCCTGCTATTTGAATACCTACCTCGATGTTTCCACGCTGTCCATTTGTCAAAAATACTGAAAACTTAACATTTTTGCATTTTTTGCTCTTATAACACTTTCAAGACTACCTCAGATTAGTGCACTTCAGAATCATGGGGGGACTTGGGTGAAAAAAGGAGGAATTTTTTAGCATTGGACTGCCCACCTTGATGTGTTAGTACAGTTGGTTTTGCTCCATTATGCACAAAACAAAAAAATCTTCTTTCTATTTTTTGTATTGCTTTCCATTGACAATTTTTGCAAGAATGTATTTGACACTAGAACACACAAATGGTGTTGAGTTGACCCAAACCGAGAGAGGTTTGTTTGAAGGGATTTGATATCCACTTGTAGGTCTATAAAAATCATTCCTACATGCCACGAGCTCTCAGAATGACCTTGTCAAAGTTTGACATTTTTTGGCTTTTAGGGCTCTTAAGAGACTACCCCAGAAAGAGCACCCCAAAATAATCAAGTGACTTGGGAAATGAAAAGAGACCTTCCCTATTATTTACCTACATATGTCAACATTTCCATGTTGAACTTTTATTAAAATTACTAAAAATATTACAAATTTTGCATTTTCCAATATCAATGTTTAATTTTAACCATTGTTTTTGATTGGTTAAGCAGGGAAAAGGGACCTGACTCGAACAATTAGTACATCATGATAAGAACAAAAGGTGGTGAGAAACAAAAAAAAGGAAGCCCACCAAACTTCCCCCCTCCCAAAAAAAAAATGCTTAACCAATTCCCATACGATAAAACATAGTAGTTCTTTCATTGGAATAAAAAAACCTTAGCCTAGCATCAGTAACATCCTTCCCTATCCATCTAGCATACTTATAATCATCTATCATAGAGTCCCTAATTAAAATACAAACAACATTACAGATGTTTAAGTTCCGACACTAGTGGCCATAACCAGTAATAACAGTCTTAGAAAACTCTGTAGAAATAAACATCATAAACAAAAAGAAAAACAACACAATGAAGCACCCAAGCTATGATTCCTTGATCAACCTCCATGCATTCATCAGATCTTCAACAGTGCCATTAACTTTTGCCTTCAACTCCATCTTGCCAATCAAATCCTCACTATCACCCGCTGCTTTTTTCTTTTATTGCTTTTTGATTTTTCCCATACTAGAAATAGTAGCCATAACAACCTTCTTTATGACAACATCGACCACCAAACACATATTCTTTAACGCTTCTTCCAGGGTTTGAAATCTCTTTTCATTTCCTTGTTCTTGCATACCTTTCTCTAGAACCTCCAGTCTTTCCTTGATTATACTCTTCACCATATTTCCGAGGGCTTGAAGTTTGTTGTCCTCCACCTTCTCATTTATCTTTTTTTCTAGGATTTGCATCCTTTCCTCTAGTCTTTTAATTCTCTCATTCCCATCATCCTCAACCTTGTTTTTCTCTTTGTCAGTATTTTCATCCCTCTCCTTATTTTCCATAACATTTCCTTCCTCCTCTTCCCGAGCCATCCCATGTTGCGACTCCTTTTCTTCATCACCATTCCTATCCTCACTTTCCGCATCTGATTCCTCCTCCTCTACTGAGACTCCACCCAGACTATTTGGAATTTCTTCAGTTGAGGAGTCATTCTCCTCTTCATCTTTCTTTTCGACACTCTTAGGTGGACTTTGAGTACTTTTCTCCTTAGGGTTTTGTGAATTTTTCTTACTAACCTGTCCCTTTGACGTCGCCACAACCAATCTTTTTGACCTCCTTCCTCTAGGGTTTAAGCCTTCCATCTCATTATCATCAAGGATAGTAATTGTGTCCACCTCCTCCCCAAGTTCGCGCAAAATCAATTTCTTCCTCTTTTTAGTCCCCATCTCCATCAAAATATCCTTCCTTTTCTTAGGCATGGCCATAAGCAAATACTTCCACATAGAAATATAAGGGTTTTGGGGTTTCTTACCAGAATTATCAGGGATTTGGGATTTCTTGCTAGATTTTTTAAGTGTAGGGTGGGGACGATCTTCAAGAAGCTCAATTTTCACCAAGATTTGGGGTTTTGGGTCTTCAATCATCTTAAGAACAAGATTTTTTTGAGGGGTCCTAGAAAGCATGAATTTGCATATGGCTCTTATGAGGCCCTGATGTAATGGTGGATTGGCTCCATGAGTAAGACTCTGGCTTAGAGAGGAAAACAAAAAGAAAGACAAATTGATTTTTTCCTGGTGCCTAATGTGGTTGAGGATGGAAAAGTGGTATCCATGGATGAATTGGTAACACCCTTCGAGTGTAAAATATTTCATTACAATAAAACAAACATTATGATACGGAGGTGAAAACTTAACCCTAGAGTACTCATTTTTGGGACAAGAAGGAAATCACTTCTATTACCTTCGACGTCCTCAAAAATTGCAATGGGTAAATCCACACTCTCAATTCTAATGGTAACTCTGTTGTAATTCATTTGAAATGCAGTTGGCTTAGGGTTTTTTCTATAATTCATAAAAGAGCTTTTTCCTTGATTACCACATTTTTGCCTATAATCATTATTGCTTGCGACAGCTCCGCCCCCCTTTCTAGCAATGATAACACTTATTTTATTCCATCTTTTATTATTGTTACTGAAGCAACTCCATCTGTCACATCAAAGATCATACTTCAGATTATACCTCATGTGATTTATTTCCCAATTTAAATTTTTTATGTCATGGTCCAAAACTTGCCATCTGGTTTTCCTTTCCCTTGATGGCAATTCCTTTCATCGGGATTTGGAAATCCTTTTAGAACATGCCTTCGACGTTGTCCAATCATCTTGCCAGCTTGCATCCGTAGGGTCCACATCCTCATAAACCTTCTCATTCCACCACTCTTATTAATTATTAAAAACCTTTCCTCATAATCCTTTACTTAAGTATTTTTCTCCATGTCTGTCTGCCACTAGGACTTCTTTAATTTGATTAGGAAAATTAGGGAAGTCCCAATTTATTAAAGTTTCTTGATTTACACCAAGGTTGGCCATTGCATCCGCCAACTTATTTCCTTCCCTTAATGAGTGGAAAATTTTAACACATTGAATCTCTTGCAATATACCTTTACAATCTTCCAATAGATCTCTAATTTCCCAAGGAATATTCACCATATTGTTAAGATAATCTATTATCAACATTGAGTCTCCTTCAACAATTACCTTGTTGTATCTTCCTTCCCTAAGAAGTCTAACTCCTATCCAAACAATATACACCTCAACAAAGTTGTTCGTAGCTATTCCTAAGACTTTGCTGTAACCAGTTAGATAGGCACCCTTATCATCCCTTATTACTCCACCACCAGCAGCCCGTGCAGGATTCCCCTTCGAGCAACCATCAAAGTTGCATTTCAGCCATCTTGGATTTGAGGGGGATCTAAAACTCCTTATAAACTGTTTTATCTAGTTTACATTATTTAAGTCACGGGAAAGCTCCCATTGCTGCTTTATGCTTAGCTCTTGTTGTGTTGGTTGTTTTTTAGCTTGCTTGTACTTGCAACTTTTCCCATTTTCCTGAATTTTTCTTTTAACAATTAAACAAAGCTCCTTACTAGTTCTAGTAGTCTCTCTAAACACTCTATTATTTCTCTCCTTCCACAAGCCCCAAGCCAAAAACGGGGGAATTTGTCCCCATAGATCACTAATTATATTGTGGGAATAAGGGAAAAAGTTCCATCCTTCCACAAACATTTGGACATTGGTAGGAAAAACTCACTCCACCTTCAGAGCATTAAGAAAAAAACCCCATACTTCTTGTGCATAAGAACATTGAAAAAATATATGCATGATGGATTCCTCTTCTTCATTACAAAGGCTACATCTATTGACAAGATACCAACCTCTTTTCTTTAGGTTGTCTATAGTGAGGATCTTAGCATGTATAACCGTCCACTAGAAGTGATTAATTTTTGGGATTAGATTCTTCTTCTAGATCCCAAGCCAGTCAAAAGAGCCTAAAACCATAGTTTGCTATGTCATTGAGTCATAGGTAGTGTTAACACTTGGATTTTGCACCCTATTGAATGTGAAATTCAACAACCCAGTGTAACATAGGAATGATCTTAACAGGTATGAGATTTGAATAAGACCAAACCTCCAGGAAAGGTCGGCTTCCTATGCTGGTAATATCACCTAAACTAATGATTTTGAAGGAAAAAGGAGGAAGACTTCTAAAAAAAAACATAAATGTTGAAAACTATAAAAACTGGGTGATACACCAAACTAACTAAGAACCATGAATTTTCAGACAAAGACACTTGTTTATAGTGGATGAAATTAGGACTTGCACAACTCACTCATGTATTCTTGCATAAATATTTTATAAAGAGGTCTTGATGCTAATACTTCTAAAAGGAATATAAATTCACTACTAGAAAGTATATTGCAACTCTGACACTAATTATAACCTGCATTACAATACCATTTTTGCTTAATAGTGCTAACTATGAGACAAAGCTGAAAGGAGAAAACTGATGATACCTCACGATCAACTTGATCAAATCAATGGTGCACATAAAAGAGCAAGGATTAATATGGCAAAGAAACTTCAAATCACTGTTATTTCAAGGTATGTACTATCATTCATGTCCAAAAGAGCTACAAAGTATGTCTAAATCTGTGATAGGACTCCAAAAGTCACTAGTACAAAAGCTGCATAATCTAAACTAACTTCAGAATAAATTACAAAAGTTACTAACTAACCTAAACCTCAAACAATTCCACAAAATAAGGCTCTAGAAACCTCATTTTCAGATGCCCCTCAAAAGCCTAAAATCTAGCATGTTGATCTTCTCCACAAAAGCTTCAAAGTGTTTGAAAAGGTCAAATTTGACCAAGTCAATTATGATGACCACTGAAAAGCCCTCCAAAAGCTCTCAAAAGCAACTAAGATCTCCTAAATCCTTGGCATGTGTTTGAAAATAACTCATGACCTCCCTAGATGCTCTTCATATGTGGGCAAACTAAAAATAACCTCTCCCATATTCTCCTCAAGTCATAAATCAAAGCACATCTATCTTCCCCTCAATCGAATGTTTTAGCCATTGAGCACATGTCTATATTTTTTTTTGCATTTAAAAGATAATGATCTAACTTAAATGATTTATAAATCATCATTTAAATTAGTCATTTTACAATATGAAGAAACAAATACAAAAAATAAAAGTCTTCACCTCCAAATATTGGTGTAGACAAAAATGAAGGGAATTACTAAGTCAAAAAATGACTTAGTCATGCTAAGTCACCTTGTACATTTTATACATAAATCATAAGGAAAAAACAAAGGTCACGGGGTTATTAGTTGCAATGTTTATTAAACAAAAACAATGGCAAAAATACACTTCATCGGCATAACATAGGGTTTGAAACCCTAAGAAAAAAGCAAAAACGAAGAAGCTTCATCATTCGAAGGATTTTAGAAGCTTCAAGAAGAAGCCAACGTCGCTAGTGAAGGGTTTCAATGAAGCTTTCTGTAGACACAACTATGGTGGATCTTGATCATACAGAGGCATTTTATACTTAATTTCTGCCGACACTCCCAGAGAATCACTGGTAAGCTTCTTTGAAAACAAAACAAAAAGAGAAATCTGTATTTTTTCCTAAAATTTGGGCCTTTTAGGGCCACGACTCCCGTAGTTTTGTAATGCTTCTCATATGCCTTTTTTTTGTTGTTGTGTTGAGCACTCTGTAAATACAAGGCGCTAAGGGTTTCATGGAGCTCTGTTGAAGGGTTTTCTGTGCATTTTTCTTTAGCATCTACCAGTTTTCAACTCCTGCATGTTGTGGTAAGCTTGACCTAGCACAAATCTAGAAATTCTTTGATTTTGGAAAGCTTTTCCATGTCGTTTTCATGTATTCTCCTGTTGAAAAATGGAATTAAGCACTCTTATTTCAAGAAAATAGAAATTTTGGTGGCATTTCCTTTGTAAGCCGTGGCCATAATATGCTTGTCTCCTCAAAATTCCTCCAAATTCAATTGAACACCTTTGCCAACCACCGATGTCTAGCTTAGTGTCTACTGTCACATAATGGCTATCTTGTATTTTTCCTAATCAAGGACTATCTTGTGGTATGATATTAACCCCTTTCTTGTGTAAAAGACACTCATTTGTTAGATTTCAAAACCACTTTGCATTTCTGCATTTTCACTGTAAAATCCATCATTCTAGCGGGTTTGAAAGGCATTTTCTATATCTTGACTTTTATTATGAAGCCTAAAATCTACAATGGTCTTCTATCACTTTTAGACAATAGTTCCTTTCTGTGTATGACTGTATCATGATAATTTCCATCACTTGGGATGACCCTTGTTACCTGGCTATCAAGGATCTCAACTCATATGTAGAGTTCAATAATATTCCAAATATTAGCATGATATTCCATGCTATCATTACTAGAGAATGTATTGCTATGAGACAGATCAAGAATGAATCTCATAGTTAGTCTTGCTCATCTTGTAATGGTTTAAGCAGTTAGAGCTTCCTTCTTTCTCTGTATTTGATATATTTTGAAGTTCTCTTTGCACCCTTGATCACTTATAGGATGCTTCTATCCCTTTTGCTATGGAGTTGTCATTCTTGCCACTATTTCATTAATAGATGAATGCAATGTATGTATGCAATCAGTTTTAATCATGTTTTTTCCTCCATTATCATACCGTTCTTGCTGCTACATTTGACTGCCATGGTATTTTTTTCCTGTGTTGTTATGGAGCTGTTGAGATGAATATTCAAGATCATTGTCTTCTTTCCTCATTGTAATCCCATTGAACAAGCATCATCCATTATTTGTGACAGTGAGCTAACTAAGTCATTATCAACAATGGTCTTCATCACATTCATTGAGACTTTCATAAAGTCTTCCAACATTGCCCTTTATTTGAACTCTTATGACTGTATTTCTCCTTGGTATTTATGGTTGGATAATGCATGATGGGACCGATGTACCTCTTGCTTCTCAAATTTATTCTCATTTCCCCTTCAAGAATTTGACCTTTGATCACTATCATATGATGTTTTGATTTTATTATTCTTACTGTCTGCGTGATCTGGGATATCATTCTTACTGCTTTTCCTTACTATTGCCTTAAATTTTGCTTTCATAAATTAGTACATTAATGCATCTATAAACTGTCCTGTCACAAAATATTGCTTCATTCTTTATGATTTTTCCATAACAAGTACAGGTCACTTATGACAGTGACCAACAACTCACTGCCATAAATGGTGTGCACTTGTTTGTATAAATAAAAAATGATGAACTATCTGATAAATTGTCTCTCAATGTCAGGTCTTTTAAACACAACAAAGCAGCACACTGAGCTCAACCCTTGTGGGAGCCACATTTAACCCACATACTGTAATTAGACGTATTAAGTCAGCAACCTAACTTTCCCTATATCTGCACATGAAACAAACATTAGAAAAACAAGTGTACATCTTATGTTCAATGCATGCATGAATAGGGTGAATATGTATGTAATGTTCGTTATCAGTCATTGCTTAGAGTATACTCTAACACCATCGCTAATGTCATATGCAGGATTAGGAGCGAAAGGAGCTAGAAGAGACAGATGAAGCTCAGGATAGCAGCAAGGCAAAAGATGCATGCGAACTAGTCATTCCAACCAGTCAATGGTTGGTTACCTTCTTTACATGCACATTTATTTCTCCTCTTTACTTATTCTTGTATATATTGTTCATATTTTGTTTGGAATAAGCAAGTTAATCTGATGGCTTGTATGAGATAATGAATATTTTACACATTCAATAAAGATTTCTGTCTTCTGAAAAAAAATCTTGATCTTTCTTCATTACATGCACATGTATGAATGTAATGATCTGTAGTTTTAATATTTTTCTAGATTTGTCCATTTATATATTTGAATGTAATAAAGAAGGTTAATAAAATGTACCTTATTTTCCTCAGTTTAAAATAACCTCTACCCTTTTGAACCTATGAGTGAAAAATGGGTAACATTTCTGGCGACCTTTGCTGTATGTTTGCCTGCTAAACATGAAAACCAGTTGCCTAGATTTCTCCATTGGGCATGAAGTCATTAGGAAAACTCAGAACAAACCAAAAAACAACTTCCTTTAGGCTGTAGCTCACTTGGAAATTTATTGAAAACATGAAAATTCTATAATGAAACTATTTACTATGCTGAATTAGCACTTAGGGAATGAAAACTAGGACTAAAATTTAAAGTGCAACAACACTTATTGAAAGCCTAACCTAATATGTACAATGATAAATTATACCTCAAAACAACATTTGAGGTGAATCCCATTACCTGGGATTGGCAATATTTCTCCATCCATGCTTGAAAGTTGGAATGCATTATTCTCCTTGCATTCATTTATAATAAATGGGCCTGCCCAGAAATGATCAAATTCTGTATGTTTGCCTGGTCCACTTTTTAGCACATCCCACTTGAGAACAATATCACCTTCCTTGAAATCTTTAGCAATTGCTTTCTTATCAAATGTTCTTTTTGTTAGGATCTGATGATACTCCAAAGTTTTCATTGCTTTGTTTATGATTTCTTCGAGCTCCATGAGCTCTACGTATCTCACAGACATTGGGTCCTATTCTTCAAACATCTTCAACTAGTGAACAATGTTTAGAGTTGGAAGCTCTACAGATAGAGGTAATTTGGCCTCTTTTCCATAAACAACTACATATGGTGAATTACCAACTGATCTCTTAGGGGTTATTCTGTCTGCCCAAAGTGCAGATTTCAATGTGGTATGCCATACCCTTTGATTCTCCTCCATGGTTCTCTTAATGATTCTGACCATATTTTTATTTGTACTTTCAGCTAAACCATTACCTTATGGGTAATAATTGGAGGAGGTATTCAGATGAATTCCATGTTTAACAACCCAATCTGTAACTCTTAACCTAACAAAAGCAAGAGCATTATCTGAAATGGTGGAGTCAAGAACTCCAAATCTGGTGACTATATCTTCATAAAAACTCAGAAAAGAAGATTCATTAGCTTCTTTCAAAGCTACTGCTTCTGTCCACCGTGTAAAATAATCTATGGCTGTAAGCACCCACTTGTGACTAGCACTGGAAGGTGGATTAATTGGCCCGATAAATTCAATGCCCCATCTCATGAAGGGCTGCTCTACTTGGATTGGATGTAAAGGCATAGTAGGCAGCTTTTCCTTTACTACAAATAAAGCACATTTAATACACTTTTTTGACCATGCATATGCATCTTTGAATAAGCTGAGCCAGTAGTAACAAACTCTCATGATTTTCCAAGAAGTTTTCCTTGGAGCAAAGTGATCTCCTGAAACTCCATCATGAAACTCATGAAGCACTTTTTTTGTTTGATTTGTATCAATACACCTTAACAAAACACCATTCAGATCTTTCCTAAAAATAATATTGTCAATGAGGACGTAAGGAATTGATTTTAATCTGAAGTATCTTCATTTTTCTCTATCTAGACCTGGTGGACATTCACCAATTTGAAGAAAGTGGGTCATTTCTTGAACCCAACTTGTTGTTAATATAGGTGCAACACCTTGAGCATTCTGAAGCTCATCTGTATTAGCTAAAACAACACCAGTTTCTAATTTCTGTGCACCTTCAGGGGTTGAGGCAAGTTTCTCACAAAGTCCTCAACCTCTAACAAGTTTTGTAATATTGATATCAACATCAAACTCCATTACTTTTGTGATCCACCCTGCTCTTTTCTCACTCAGATCTTTGTTCAACAAAAATTCCTTCACACTCGGGTGTGCAACTAAAAGATGAATTTTATTGTTGGAAACTAGAGGCTTAAACTTCTTTAAGCTTCTAATCACAACGAGAACATGTTTCTCAACAAATGTATATTTCTTCTCATAATCAGCAAGTCCTTGACTATAGAAAGCTATTGGCTGTTCCAAATTATCACTGTTTTTCTGAACTAGCATAGCAAAAATTGAACTAATGCTGCCAAAAGCATACAAGATGAAATATTTAAAGAAATATGGATTTACCAGTGTTGGGGCTGATGCTAAAGCTTCCTTGATTTATTCAAAACTACGTTTGGCTTCTCTAGTCCAACTGAAAACTGCATTTTTTTTAAGCATGGCAGTCAAAGGTTGTAATAAATTTGCAACATCAGGTATGAATCTCCTTAAAAAGTTGATTCTACCTAGAAAGCTTTGCAATCCTTTTTTGTGATTGGGTAACGGCAGTTCAAGTATGGCCTTGACTCTTTTAGGGTCAAGGGTAATTGCCTCTTTTGATACTATGTGACCCAACAATTTACCTTCATGAATTGCAAAGATACTCTTTTTCAGATTGAGAGATATTCCATACTCTGCATTTTTCAAAAACTTGCTTGAGATGTGACAAGTGTTCATCTGCATTCTTGGAATATATAGTTACATCATCTAGATAAACAAGTAGAAATTTATGAATTAAACTCTGAAATGCCATATCCATGGCCCGCTGAAAGGTGGCACCAACATTAGATAAGCCAAAAGGAATTCTTTTGTAGGCCATAGTGCCCCACTTTGTTGTAAACACTGTTTTATATGGATCTTCTTCTTTGACTAAGATCTGGTTATAACCAAAATACCCATCTAGAAGAGAAAATCTCTCAGAACCAGCAACAACTTGAAGAATTTGTTCCACAGAGGGTAAGGGGTAATGGTATTTTAAAGACGCTCTATTAAGGTCTCTAAAATCCACACATAATCTTATCTCACCGTTCTTCTTTCTAACCAGAACAAGGTTAGAAACCTAGGATGTGTGTTTAATTGGAAATACAATACCCCCCTCGACTAATTTAGTTAGCTCTTTGATCATTAAAGGTTCAAGCTTGGGGTTCAAAGGTCTCTATTTTTGTCTAACAGGCTTGGCACCAGGTTCTAACTCAATTGTATGTTGTGCAATATGAGGATCAAATCCTTTTAAATCAGAATATTTCCAAGCAAAAACATCATGATACTCTTGGCATAAAGCAATAAAAGCTTTTCTATCTTCAGCTGAACAAATTTTTCCTAATTTGAGAAGCTTACCTTTAAAAATTTCCACTTCCTCATAATGATTTTCCTTCACTTGATTACTATAGAAAATTGATCTTCTTGGAGCAGAAAGGTTAAAATCTGCTCATCACTTTCAAATACCTGCTAGTTAATATTGTTATCAGGAATTGATGGCCTAATTACAACCTTAACATATTGCTGTATTTTATCTTTTTTGATATCATTTGGGATATCAAATTGTGCTCTAATTGCTACAAGTCTGTCAGCCTGCTTATTCTGATTTCCTGGAATAGAAATTAGATTGAAGGCATTAAATTCTTCAATTATGTTCCATACTATGTTTCTATAAGACTTCAAGGCATCATTCTTGGCAACATTTAGGCCTCTAACCTGATTAACTATCAATTTGTTGTCTCCATAGACTTTCAAACAGTTAATTCCTCTTTTCCTTTCCCACTCAAGGCCTTGAATGAGTCCTTCATACTCAACAATGTTGTTAGAACATGCAAAAGCAAAACGAAAGGCTGAAAGGTACTTATCACCCTATGGAGAAACTAGCATTGCACCTCCACCTACTCCATTCTTGCTTCTGGAACCATGAAAAAACATTTCCCAAGTTCATTTTGTTGTTGTAATAGCTAACCTGTTCCCTTTTCAAGGTTTGGAACTTCTGCATCAGGTTCAAGCATCACATAATTTCCCATACCAACATCCTGAATAATATCTTCAGGACTATCTAACACATTTTTAGCTGCCATTAATGTAACAGTATATCAAGAATAACTTCTGCTTGAAGTTCTTGAGTGGAAACCAACTCACTGTCAGTAAAAATGACACAATTTATGTCTGCAGCAGTAGGAACAACGTTGATAACACTTGGGCTATATGACTCAATGTGATCTTTGGCCAAATTTTTAGATTTAATGGTAACTTTGGTTCCATATCTTGTTCTAAACAACATATGTGATCAATCAACTGACACATAACCTCCTATCTTAGTTGTAAAGTCTCTTGAGAGACACAAGGCAAAGAAAGGTGGGAGATCTATAACACATATGTCTTGAGGACCTGAAAAGTTCAGACAAGCGTGAAGAGTAAGACTCAAACCTTTTATAACACCTAAGGTATTAACTAAGGTACCATCCAATTGAATCACTCATTTATCTAAAGGCTGATATTTTAGTCCAAGTTTGTCAACAATTTGTTTTGGCATAACAGAGCTACTAGCTCCACTGTCTACCATACAATTGTGGACTAACTTATCACCTATGAATACAAACACATAAAATGGAGGTGGTTTGATGTCTTTTCCTGCCTCTTTGCTAGGCTTTTTATCATTTTATTGAGGATCATTTGTCAATACAGCTCTAACTTGACCTATTGGAGACTTTGACTCATCAGACATTTCCAGATTTGACTTGAGGCTGATTGTAACATGTCTTTTTGACCCGGGATAGCTAATGAATCCCACATAGACATCATTACGTTTAACTTTTTCATATTATGAATAATATTGTAAGGTATAATTGAGTTTTCTTTATGATGTACCTTTATGCTAGCATGATCAACTTGCAAGTGTGGCTGCTCCTTAACTGGGAATTGCTGATTTCTTTGCAAAACATGAGTTACTTAAGATGTAGATGATCCTACAGCTACTGCTTTTCCTTTGCCAGCTACTTGATCAAGTTCAAAAGCTCTTTTCTTTGCCCTTGTATTAGCTGCAACTAGAGAATTATCTACATTTAATCCACATAATTCTTCCCCTTGCCAGTTAAGTAAGGTAGTTTCATTTGTAAGTTGATCTTGGTGTTGTGGATGTGCATCATTGAGTGCATTCTGTTGTGAACCTGAAGCATTTTGTACCATAAGTGCTTGATTTATAACTCCATTGGAACATGTAGCTTGATTATGTGGTTGGTTACATGGGTAGCACCACTCATAATCAAAAACCAAGTTATTCTGAACAAGGACAAGGTCCCTAGCTGCACTAATAGGTGCTGGATTATATGCCTAAAAAGGCCTTTGATTCACATTCTATCTTGGACCTTGGAAATTTCCTTGGTACTGCTGCCTATTACCTTGAAATGGTTGATTTGAAGTCTAATTTTGTTGCTGATCAGGCCTGGTGTAAGATTGCTGCTTTTCTAAATTCACCAACTTGTTACCAAAGGTCTGCAAAATGTTTTCAATCTTTTGCTGGCTCTCTTTTATTTCTTGCAACTCCTGGGACTGTACTGGAACAATAGATTCTTGCTTACCAGCAGCTGGTAAAGTTGGTACAACAGGTAATGGTGTAAATGATGGAATTTGAAGAGGCATATTTGGTTGTATCTCTAGAAAAATGGACATAGGTGGTTTAGGAGCAATCTTTCCTGCCTGTATTAAACAATTTTCTGCTCTAATTGTTGTCTCAAAAGCATCTGGTAGAGAAACACCTCCCATTGACTATATCATAACAGCTATATCACTGCTAAGAGCTTTCAAATAGTACAAAAATGCATATTCTGGAGGTGGTCTCATTGTTGCAGGGATTTTGTCCCAAGTCCTCTGAAACCTAAAATTAAAACCATTCATTTGCTCCAATAGAGACAAGTTATCAGACCTGTCTTGAAACTGCTTGTGTAATTTGTCACCCAACTCATCCCATGTTGCAATTGAACCTACTCCAAGACTCCTGAACCACTGTAATGCTCTTCCTTTGAAAGATGCTACAAGTAACCTTACAACTACGTCTTCTTGTGTGATATGATGAACACCACATAAGGAAGCAACATCCATTATGTGCTCAATCGGAGTTGTTTGGTCTTCACCAGTAAAGAGTGGCAAGCTCTTCAAAGTTGTCATTGGTATATCATTATGTTGTGCCAAATTTAATGGACTGCCTCCATTAAATGGTACAAAGGGATGATTTCTGGGAGTAGCCATTAGAGGTGGTTGAGGTGGATTCAAATGTGTAAGAACAATAGCTGATGAACTTGCTGCAACAACAAAACTTGAAGATGAAAAAGCTGCAAAACCTATATGACTAGCAAATGCAGTTGGACTACTTGAAGGAGAGCTTGTTGTTCTAAGGCTTGGTGAGGCTGAACGATTCTCACTCTAGTTTTTGGATGGTCTTCCTCTCCTCCTTGGTGATGAAAACACTGTTTATGGCTTAACACCAGGTGGTGTAGACTGTACTCTCTTAGAAGGAGGTACTCTTTTTGCTGCTCTACCTTGTCTTTTGGGTGGTGACAACTGCAAAAATTCAAACTCTCTCATACTTCTTGTTTGTACTCTTCTCATAAGCCATGACAACACTGGTTCTGCTGTTCTTTCACCTCATGGAGTCACCAAGTATGCTAAAATAACTTCTGCAAAGTCTGAAACTTGCTGGTTACATACCAAACTAACAATATGATGTGGGTTCGAGTCCCACCGGGCATGCCAAAATTGTTAACACTTGGATTTTGTACGCTATTGAATGTGAAATTCAAGAACTCAGTGTAACATAGGAATGATCTTAAAAGGTATGAATTTGAATATGACCAAACCTCTGGGAAAGGCCGACTTCCTATGCTGGTAATATCACCTAAACTAATGATTTTGAAGGAAAAAGGAGGAAGACTTCTAAACAAAAAGAGAAATGTTGAAAATTGGAAAAATTGGGTGATACACCAAACTAAGGACCATGAATTTTCAAACAAAGACACTTGTTTATAGTGGTGAAATTAGGACTTGTACAACTCACTCATGTATTCTTGCATAAATATTTTATAAAGAGGTCTTGATGCTAATACTTCTAAAAGGAATAGAAATTCACTACTAGAAAATATATTGCAACTCTGACACTAATTATAACCTGCATTAAAATACCATTTTTTTTTAATAGTGCTAAATATGAGACAAAGCTGAAAGGAGAAAATTGATGATACCTCACGATCAACTTGATCAAATCAATGGTGAACATAACAGAGCAAGGATTAAGATGGCAAAAAAACTTCAAATCACTGTTATTTCAAGGTCTGTACTGTCATTCATGTCCAAAAGAGCTACAAAGTACGTCTAAATCTGTGATAGGACTCCAAAAGTCACTAGTATAAAAGCTGCATAATCTGAACCCAAACCTCAAACAGTTCCACAAAATAAGGTTCTAGAAACCTCATTTTCGGATGCCCCTCAAAAGCCTAAAATCTAGCATGTTGATCTTCTCCACAAAAGCTTCAAAGTGTTTGAAAAGGTCAAATTTGACCAAGTCAATTATGATGACAACTAAAAATCCCTCCAAAAGCTCTCAAAAGCAACTAAAATCTCCTAAATCCTTGGCATGTGTTTGAAAATAGCTCATAACCTCCCTAGATGCTCTCCATATGTGGGAAAACTGAAAATAACCTCTCCCATATTCTCCTCAAGTCATAAATCAAAGCACATCTATCTTCCCCTCAATTGAATGTTTTAGTCATTGAGCACATGTCTATATTTTTTTTGCATTTAAAAGATAATGATCTAACTTAAATGATTTATAAATCATCATTTAAATTAGTCATTTTACAATATGAAGAAACAAATACAAGAAATAAAAGTCTTCACCTCCAAATATTGGTGTAGACAAAAATGAAGGGAATTACTAAGTCAAAAAATGACTTAGTCATGTTAAGTCACCTTGTACATTTTATGCCTAAATCATAAGGCAAAAACAAAGGTCACGGGGTTATTAGTTGCAATGTTTATTAAACAAAAACAATGGAAAAAATACACTCCATCGGCATAACATAGGGTTTGAAACCCTAAGAAAAAAGCAAAAATGAAGAAGCTTCATCATTCGAAGGATTTTAGAAGCTTCAAGAAGAAGCCAACGCTGCTAGTGAAAGGTTTCAACGAAGCTTTCTGTAGACACAACTATGGTGGATCTTGATCATACAGAGGCATTTTATACTTAATTTTTGCTGACACTCCCAAAGAATCACTGGTAAGCTTCTTTGAAAACAAATCAGAAAGAGAAATCTATATTTTTTCTTAAAATTTGGGCCTTTTAGGGCCACGACTCCCGTAGTTTTGTAATGCTTCTCATATGCTTTTTTTTTTTTTTTTGTATTCAGCATTCTGTGAATACAAGGTGCTAAGGGTTTCATGGAGCTCTGTTGAAGGGTTTTTTGTGCATTTTTCTCCAGCATCTGCCAGTTTTCAACTCTTACATGCTGGGGTAAGCTTGACCTAGCACAGATCTAGAACTTCTTTGAATTTCAAAAGCTTTTCCATGTCATTTTCATGTATTCTCTTGTTGAAAAATGGAATTAAGCACTCTTCTTTCAAGAAAATAGAAATTTTGGTGGCATTTCCTTTGTAAGTCGCGGCCATAATATGCTTGTCTCCTCAAAATTCCTCCAAATTCAATTGAACACCTTTGCCAACCACCGGTGTCTAGCTTAATGTCTACTGTCACATAATGGCTATCTTGTATTTTTCCCAATCAAGGACTATCCTGTGGTTTGATATTAACCCCTTTCTTGTGTAAAAGACACTCATTTGTCGGATTTCAAAACCACTTTGCATTTCTACGTTTTCACTGTAAAATCCATCATTCTAGCGGGTCTCAAAGGCATTTTCTATATCTTGACTTTTATTATGAAGCATCAAATCTACAATGGTCTTCTATCACTTTTAGACAATAGTTCCTTTCTGTGTATGACTGTATCATGATAATTTCCATCACTTGGGATGACCCTTGTTACCTGGCTATCAAGGATCTCAACTCATATGTTCTGAGTTCAATAATATTCCAAATATTAGCATGATATTCCATGCTATCATTACTAGAGAATGTATTGCTATTAGACAGATCAAGAATGAATCTCATAGTTAGTCTTTCTCATCTTGTAATGGTCTGAGCAGTTAGAGCTTCCTTCTTTCTCTGTATTTGATATATTTTGAAGTTCTCTTTGCACCCTTGATCACTTATAGGCTGTTTCTATCCCTTTTGCTATGGAGTTGTCATTCTTGCCACTATTTCATTAATAGATGAATGCAATGTATGTATGCAATCAGTTTTAATCATGTTTTTTCCTCCATTATCATATCATACCGTTCTTGCTGCTACATTTGACTGCCATGGTATCTTTTTCCTGTGTTGTTATGGAGTTGTTGAGATGAATATTCAAGATCATTTTCTTCTTTCCTCATTGTAATCCCATTGAACAAGCATCATCCATTATTTGTGATAGTGAGCTAACTAAGTCATTATCAACAATGGTCTTCATCACATTCATTGAGACTTTCATAAAGTCTTCTAACACTGGGCCCTTTATTTGAACTCTTATGACTGTATTTCTCATTGGTATTTATGGTTGGATAGTGCATGATGGGACCGATGTACCTCTTGCTTCTCAAATTTATTCTCATTTCCCCTTCAAGAATTTGACCTTTGATCACTATCATATGATGTTTTTATTTTATTATTCTTACTGTTTGCATGATCTGGGATATCATTCTTACTGCTTTTCCTTACTATTTCCTTAAATTGTGTTTTCATAAATTAGTACATTAATGCATCTGTAAACTGTCCTGTCACAAAATATTGCTTCATTCTTTATGATTTTTCCATAACAAGTATAGGTCACTTATGACAGTGACCAACAAATCACTGCCATAAATGGTGTGCATCTGTTTATATATAAATAAAAAAATGATGAACTATCTGATAAATTGTCTCTCAATGTCAGGTCTTTTAAACACAACAAAGCAACATGCTGAGCTCAACCCTTGTGGGAGCCACATTTAACCCACATGCTGTAATTAGATGTATTAAGTCATCAACTTAACTTTCCCTATATCTGCACATGAAACAAACATTAGAAAAACAAGTGTACATCTTATGTTCAATGTATGCATGAATAGGGTGAATATGTATGTAATGTTCGTTATCAATCATTGCTTAGAGTATACTCTAACACCATCGCTAATGTCATATACAGGATTAGGAGCGGAAAGAGCTAGAAGAGACAGATGAAGCTCGGGATAGCAGCAAGGCAAAAGATGCATGAGAACCAGTCATTCCAACCAGGCAATGGCTGGTTACCTTCTTTACATGCACATTCATTTCTCCTCTTTACTTATTCTTGTGTATATTGCTCATATTTTGTTTGATATAAGCAAGTTAATCTCATGGCTTGTATGAGATAATGAATATTTTACACATTCAATTTAAATATTTTTTTCTTCTAAAAAAAAATCTAGATCTTTCTTCATTACATGCACATGTATGAATTTAATGATTTGTAGTTGTAATATTTTTCCAGATTTTTCCATTTATATATTTGAATGTAATAAAGAAGGTTAATAAAATGTACCTTGTTTTCCTCAGTTTAAAATAACCTCTACCCTTTTGAACCTATGAGTGAAAAATGGGTAACAGGTAGATTTAATCAAGAACCTACCATTAGCATTTTTTGTCTAAATCCATTCATCATTTCTATTTCTTGAAAAGAGGTTAGGATTTCCAATTTGTTTCATAAGCAGGTCAATAGTAGCATCCCAATTCTGTTGTTTGCTTCCTCTGAGAACAACATTATTAGGTATTCTTTGAAGCTTTTCCAACTGGGTCGCAATCCTTACCACACTAGATAATTAGAAACTTTTTTTTCAATTTCTCTTTTCAGTCTCATTCTGATTTGTTGGAGATCTCTAGCGGTCGACAGTGGGGCCAGTGTGGACCAGGGGTCATCCCAGAAATCCATGTTTATCCCATTACCAATCCTCATTTTTGCACCTTTAATTAGAACTCCTCTAGTTTTAAGTAGATTATTCCAAAACATAGAACCCTGTGGAAGCTCCTTCTTCCTTAGAAAACAACTAGTGTCCTTATTTTTAAGATACTTTTCCCTTAGGATTGTAGCCCAATCTTTTTCATTTTCCAAGAGAAACTAGCCCATTTTCACCACCAAAGCCTTATTAAACAAATTTAATCTTCTGATTCCTATCCCTCCTTTTTTAGAGGCACACACCTCCCATTTGATGAGAGCCATTCTTTTCCTTTCCTCCACTCCTGACCATAAAAATATTCTTTGCATTGTTTGAATTCTCTCAGCAATATATGTCAGTATATTAAACATTGAAAGATAATAGAATGGAATATTCTGAAGAGAAGCCTTTAAAAGCTGAATTTTCCCTGCCAAGCTCAATAATTTTCCTTTCCAACTAGCCAATTTTTTTTTGGACTTTCTCCACAATATATTTCCAGTAGTTGTTGTTCGGATTTTGAGAGAAAAGAGGTACGCCAAGGTAAGTAGTAGGTAATTCCGCTTCTTGACACCCCAAAATCCTTCACTTTATCTTTCACAAGTTGGCTAGTATTCAAAAAATAAATTTTGCTTTTCTGGTAATTTATACATTGTCCTAACAATTAAGCATATTTGTCCATAATAGTTCTCCATTAATTAGCTTCAACCACCAAATCCTCCCTCATTAGAATGGTATCATTAGCAAATTGTTGATGTGAGGCCAGGGATAAAGAAGAAGCAACCAAAAACCTTTTAGAGATTTATTATTAAGCTATTTTTGTATGTTCCAGCTAAGAGCCTTTGCCAAAATGACAAAGAGGTAGGGAGATAAGGGATCTCCCTGTCTCAACCCTCTACCAAATGAGAAAAAACCATGGGCAATACCATTAACCAGGACTGAGTACTTTGGGGTAGTGACATAGGCTTTTATCAAATTGACGAATTTACCAGTGAAGCCAAATTTTTCCAAAACATCAAATAGAAAATTCCAGGAAACCCTATCATAAGCTTTTGAGATGTCTAATTTCAACACCATACTTGGATTTTTACTATAATCCATAGAGTGCAGGATCTCATGAGTATAGATTGCTGCATCCAGAATTTGTCTTCCCTGAACAAACCTTTTCGATTAATAGCAATCAATTTTTCTAAGACTAGTTTCAGCCTGTTAACAATAATTTTGGAGAAAATCTTATAAATAGTGTTGCATAGACTTATTGGTCTATAATCATTCATTGAAGTAGCTTCATTGGATATAGGGACAAGGGCCAAAAAAGTGGTATTCATTTGATTCAAGAGTTTACCTGATCTAAAAAAATCTTTAACATTGTTGAGTCAATAGTAGATTCATGTTTATATGTTTCTTAATAATTCTTAACAAATGTAGGTCATTTTGGTGGAAAATAATATTGCGTGAAGAAGCGATTCAAAACAGAAGTTATAAAATTTTTCTTGAACATTGAGGACACATTCAATGTAATTCATAAGGAGGTATCTTATTCATATACTTTAATCTCTTGATTTATAATATTGTATTTGATTTCAAAGAATGACCAATTTACTTTGTTTTTCACATTGTTTATAATCCATACTTTACCAATATTTATATGCAAGCATTGCTCAACACAAGCTTTGAGTAGGATGTGTGGTTTGACAACAATGCAACCAACATTGGAGTTCATGTTGCTTTCATTATTCAATTACTTTTACATAGTGTTTTTTCTATTTCTTAATAGTTTTTTATAATATTGTAATGTCGCTGTCTATGAGAGTAGCAATGATTTGAGATGTGTGTTATAGAGTGAGGATATCAAGGGCACATATTAGTTGTGTATCTATGATACCTTCATAGCAAGATGCATTGATGTATTTTTACATGATGACATTAAAAATATGATATACAAGAATTATTGGTTATATTGATGGTAGAATGTATGTTATGTTAAATGATGATTATGAATCTTATGTGTATGTTGAAAAATATCACATGTTTGTGTAATCACAATCAAGTGTGTCGAACGTATACAATTAATGATGATTATGATGAAAAGATGCATAGAATAACAAATATTATGTGTTTCAAGGGTTCCCCTGCCAATAAGTTGGTTTCCTACTTTGTGGACTCTTTGGAGGACAAAACTGAGAACCCTGAAGCTAGTAGAGATTCTGTTTCTACCCTTCCTACCTCTTTCAGAGATTATGGAACCAAATTTCCTAGCTCCCCTAACTTGAATGATTTCAACCTCATTTTAGATCGGGATCAGTCTGGAGATATCCTTGCCTCTGCTAGAAGTGGCGTTGGTGATATTTTTAGGGTTATGAAATCGGCCTATTAAGAAATCAATGATCTTAATCTTAGAAATAGGGTTATAAATAGCAAGTTGGAGGAACTGGAACTGAAGCTGTCAGCTTTGAACAATGAAGAAGGAAAATGGAAAAAGAACAATACAGGGACATGAGATGATGACATTGAGAACAAGTATAAGACTCTGGAAGTTGAAATTTTTATAATAAAGATGCAATGTTTGAAAAGTTGGAAAAGTCGCAACAGGGTTCGTTGGTTGTTGACCTGGAAGAGGACAAGGATAAAAGCAAGGATGAGGACCAAGGAATATCGAAGAGGACCCGTTCCAACCTTAAGAGGAAAGCGCCTCCTACTTCCCAGATGGTCCAAATCTTAAAGGGTTCAGGAGTTGAACGACATGGAAGTTGAGACAACGAAAATTTCAAAATCCCAAGTTTAGTTGCTGCTGGTGTTTGTTTGGTCTTTTTTGGGTCTTTTTTGTGGCCCTTGTTGGCTGTTGCTTTGTTATTATGATGTCCTCTCTACAGCCTCTCTGTTTCTAGGTTCTTTGATGATTTATTTATTTTGTTTGTAAACTTTGTGGTTTCGGATACCTGTAGAACCCATTTTTTCCTATTTCAAAAACAAATATTATGTGTATGCACCTACCTATGTATGTTCCTTGCAAACCATTTTTTCTTAGTTTCCTTGTTTTATGTAGTGCCCCTCCATGATTCACCCTTTCATGATGTTTGATAAATGTTGTTATGGGTGTTTGTTAAATGTTAGTCTTTGTTGATTGATTCATTAAATTAAATTATTAAGTAACAATTATTTTGATAATCAATTATTAATAGATTTATTAATAATTATAGTTGTTAATAATAATAAATTAAAAGTGTGACAAAATATTATAAAAGAAAGCTGCAATTAATAAACAGTAATAAATTAATAAAGAGTAATAAATAGAAAGAAAATAATGTGATAAGGAATAAGTAAGTTTTCTTGTAATTTATTGCATGACAGTTACTTTTGCATGCAGCTGCAAAATTAATTGTTTGCTGAAAAAAGAAGAAACTAAATGTGTTTTTGGAGATTCTGGAGATTTTATTGGATTTTGGTTGCCTCCTTTTTATAATTTGGGGGGGTGCTGGAGATTTCAGTGGGAATTGGGGGGTTTTGGAAAAAAAATTGATTGGGGAGAATGCACGCAGCCTTGAGATTATGAATTCCTTCTTTTTGGGGTCAAGTTAGATGCAATCAACAGTACTTAATTAAGAGCGGCCTCTTGGTTACGAATCACCATGGCAATCTCCAATCCAAATCAGAAACTTTTATTTGGTTGTGGCTTATATTCATATATCAAATCTGCATGATTTCTATTGCCAATCCATTTATATTATTTATCAGAAGATTTTAATTTTGTTTATTGGCACGTTACCTTTTAGTGGTTCTTATCCTTTCCTGTGCATGTTTGGGAGTTTTCTGCAGTCAAGTTCCAACAGACCATTTTCCATAATATTTACCCTTGTCAATTCTATTCTTATCAATTCTTTTGCCATAGTTTTTAGAAGAATCCTCTTCCGTCCGGAAATCTTATCAAAGTTTTTGTATAGATTAATTAAGTCTTTCTAACGTTTTCCTATTGGAGTGAAGCTCATGTTGGTTTGGCTTAATCCTTTTGTGGTTTTTGAAAGGATTTTCATTTTAAGAATATGACGCAGTACAAATAGTGCCAAATGTGCAGACTCAGTATTATGGATCCTTTTATCAAAAAAAAATTATACTTATCAGATTACTATTAGTGAGCCGGAACAAACTAGACTCTGGTTAAATATATTTCGAATACTCCTCATGTTTGAAAATCATTTATGAGTTAATAGTTAGATATTCTTGAAAATCATTGAAAATCATGGTACCTCTTGAGACCATCTTCACTCCGAGGCATTCCATCAAACAAGTTCGTGTGCCTGAATGCATCCATAATTACATTCTTGTATAAAGGAATTGTTCCATGCAGCTATTCGATCAATCTAGCAGGATTAAATAGTGTTGTGACTATATCCCGTGGAAACTTAAGTGAAACACCACAACTATATTTAATAATGCTAAACAACAACCTCTGTTATTGCAATAGTGTCTAAATTTCTTAATGTGTCTTGTCTACTCGTATTTACTAATTATCATACGATAGATACATTATTCATAAAGGATTGATTTAAGAATCAAGAAAAATAAGAGCATATCTTTAAGGGATACATAGATTGACTTTTAAATCTGTTAATTGTTGATGGTATACAAAGGATTTACGAAACAAGTGTGTATCTTTAAGAATAGGTAGAATGATTGTTAAATTTATTAAGATTCGATTGTAAGTAGGGAATTTAAGAAACATGTGATTATCTTCAATAGGTAGATAGAATGGTTATTCAATGCATTAATAAAATTGCTAGGTGAGATAATTAAATAGAATATTGTTATTAATGTATTATATTAAAGTTGTAATTTTGATATTAGGGTTTTGTATTGTCTAGTTTGATAAGGGTGAAACATTTACATTATAAATTTATAATTTCTTGATCAACTTGTATCCCTAAGTGTCTAAATAGTTTATTTATTTTCTTAAGTCAAGCAAACATTGGATAGCAAACTTGATCTGATGGATTTCATCAACTTTCAATGTTTGCATGATGTGGACCTCAAGGGGGCTACCTATACCTGGTCTAACAGGAGGGCTGGGAGTGACCTTATCCAAGTTCGGCTTGATAGGGCTTTAATTTTGGATAATTGGTTGAAGGATTATTTCTGCTCTTTAAATGCTCTTTCCATAATTGGCTAGGATCATTTCCCTATAAGCCTTGTGGCCGACTCTGTGTCAAGTAAGAGAAATTTCCCCTTTAGATTTGAAAGAATGTGGCTTTGACTACGTTCAAGAGTGGTGGAATATAAATGTTAGTGGTAATGCTATGTTTAGAGTAGCTAAGAAGCTTGGTAAGGTCAAAACCTAGGTCAAAATTTGGAATAAGGAAGTTTTTGGGGATATCTTTGCTACTAAGTCTATTATTCAGTATGATTTAAAGGATATTTAGGATCGAATTTAGAACGATGGTTATGTGGGTGATCTCTTATCTAGGGAAAATGAAATCCTTACAAAATACCATGATATTATCTCAAAAGAAGAGGAATATTGGAAACAGAGATCCAGATCAGTTTGGCTTTCTGTCGGGGATAAGAATACCAAGTTTTTCCATATGACACTATGAAACACAGGGATTCCAATCGTATTACCCATATTATGAAGAATGGTGTTAAAATTGAGAAGGAGGATGAGATCAGGAATGAGGCCATCCAGTTCTTTGATAACCTTCTTTCTTCGGAAGAGGGGTTGGATGCGAATGCTCAACAAATTCTCATTGAGGCTATCCCTAGTGTTCTGAATGAGCATCAAAATAGACTTTTGACTGCTATCCCTTCACCAGAAGAGGTCAAAAAGGCTATTTTTTCTTTTGAAGGGAATAAGGCCCCTGGTCCCGATGGGTTCCCTATGTTCTTTTTCCAAGTCTTTTGGGAAATTGTGGCTGATGATGTGGTTAATGCTATTAAGGAGTTTTTTGGATCCAAAAAATTGTTGAAAGAGCTTAATGCTACTTTTATTGTTCTCATTCCCAACTTCCCTAGTGCTGATGCTTTTGATTTCTTTCATCCTATTAGTTTATGCAACTCTTTTTATAAAATCATATCTAAAGTGGTTACTACTAGGCTTCTTGGGATTCTCCCACTATTGATATCTCCCCAGCAGAGTGGTTTTGTTCCTGGCAAATAGATTCTGGACTCCATTATCATGGTTCATGAGAACATTCATTCTCTCGAAGCTTAAAAAAACCAAGGTTTTTTGCTCAAGCTGGATATGTCTAAGGCCTATGATAGGGTGGAGTGGGAGTTTTTGATCAAATTTTTAAAAGCTTTTGGGTTTTTAGAAATATTTCTGCAACTGATGCGGGAAATGATATCAACTACTAGTACTTCTGTCATTATCAATGGTTCTCCTTCCCATTTTTTCAAAGTGTCAAGAGGAGTTAGACAAGGAGATCTTGTGTCTTCTATTCTCTTTACCCTTATGGTAGAAATTTTGGGAAGGCTTCTGCACAAAAAAGTGATGGAAGGCAGTCTAAAAGGGTTAAAACCGTCTTTGGCAAATATGGCCTGTTCGCATCAGCAACTCATGGATGACACAATTCTTTTGGGAAGCTCAACTATTGAAGAAGCCAAAACACTGAAGAGCTCTCTTGTGCTTTATGAGGAAGGCTCAGGGCAAAAAGTTCTCTTTTCTATTTCAATACCCCTGAGCATAGGAAAAGGAAGATTGCGAACATTTTAGGCTGTGTTGTTAACTCTCTTCCTTCCATTTATTTGGGTCTTCCTCTGGGTACCAAACCTCCATAATCATCTTGGATTTCTCTTGTGGATAGGTTTAATTAGAAGTTGGTTGGATGGAAAGGGGCCCTTTTGAGTCAAGTTGGTAAGGTTTTGTTACTCAAGGCATCTCTTCAGAATTTACCTGTTTATGCCCTTAGTTTGTTTAAGATTCCTGCCAAGTTTGCTAAAATTATAGAAAAGATCCAAAAACTCTTCCTTTGGTTGGGGGTTAAGGAGAAGAAGAGGATTCTGTTGGTTACTTGGGAGAATGTGTGTAGACCTAAAAAGTATGGGGGTCTTGGATTGAGGAGTATTAGAGTGTTTAATAAATCTCTCTTGGCGAAACAGGTTTGGAGATCATATGCTGATACTTGTGAATGGAATACTATCTGGCGTAGTAAATATCTGCAGGGGGTTGACTCCTTCAAAGAATTTCTTAGTTCTTAGAATATCCCCCCTGGTTCAACCCTTTGGAATAATGTCATTAAGGCTAGGGACCTTGCTGGTCAAGGAGCATCTTGGAAACTTGGAGATGGTAAGAAAATCTTGTTCTGGGAAGACCAGTGGATAGGAAATGATCGTCTGTGTAATATCCCTATCTTCAGGAATTGTATGGAGGGTTGTAAAAATAGGTATGAAATCTTGGTTAGGGATTACTGGAGTAATAATTAGTGGGTTGATATTTCTTCTATTATTCTGGATCTCTGACCTTTGTAGCTTCTCCTTAATTCCGTTGTGCTCAACTCATAGGGCCAGGAGGATTCTTTGGTCTAGAAGTTGTCCTCATCAGGGAGTTACTCTATTTCTTCAGTGGTGGCCTCTTGTTATTCTTCCTCACCCTACCTTGTTTGGGCGAAGGCGTGGGTGCACAACCTAATTCTGAAAGTCAACATTTTTGCTTGGATCCTCCTTCAGAACAAACTGTTGACTAATGACAATCTTTGTAAACGTGGTTTCTCTTTTCCTAACATATGCTACCTTTACTGTGCAGAGGTGGAGACTTCTTCACATCTTTTTCTCCTCTGTCCTTTTGCCTATGCTATTTGGTGCAGGATTTTGCAATTGTGGGATCTTAGCTGGGTTTTTCCTGGAACTATCTTGGATTTTTACAATAAGTGGAAGGCCCTTTCAAGCAACCGTGTGTTGAATCTACTTTAGAGCTATCTTCCCTCACCTCGCCTGGGGCATCTAGAAAGAGCATAATAATAAAATCTTTAGGGATATGGCTCTTTCAGAGGAAGTTGTTTTTGGCAAGATTATCAGGGCTGTGAGAGAGAACTTCAATTTGCTCAATAGCAAGATCAATGCTAAGGGAAAGGTTAGCTTTCAAGAGTATGCGCTTAGAGTGGTTGATGCTTGGAAGGTTAATGTTGATATGTCTAATCTTCTCAAGCCTACTAAGGGACCTAGAGATGGTATCTATTGGAACCTCCCTCCTCCTGGCTAGGTTAAAATCAATTTTAATGGGGTGGCCAAGGGTAACCCCAGGCCTGTCAGGTGTGGGGGTGTGATTAGGGATGAGAATGGTTGTTTCATTATTGCGGTGGCTCTCCCCTTGGGCATTTAGACTAACCACATGGCTGAAGCTATTGGGGCATTTCAAGTTTTGAATTTGGCTAGTCAGTTGAATTTCAAAAATGTTTGGATTGAAGGGTATTCAAACAATAATGTTCAATGTATAAAAGGCCTACAAAAACCCTCTTGTTCTATAGAGAATTGGATTAACCTTTCTAAGGGGATTATTAGTAACTTTGAAAAATGTTATATTTCTCATGCTTTTAGGTAAATTAATATGGTGGCAGACTTTTTTGCCAACAAAGGGGTTCATGCGAAGGAAAAGATGAGTTGGCAAAGAAGTGATGAGCTAGAGGCTAATGTCACAGCCTTAATCATGTATGATCGAACTCACAGGAAGGTTGAAACTCCCCCTATTAATGAATGATGTCTAAGTGTCTTGTCATGTAGTCTCAGGACTATGGATTAATCATTATTCGTTGTTGGCTGAAGCTTAACTTTAAAACTTCCCATTTGAATTATTTGAGCTTCACACGCTTTTTGGGCATTTTGAAGGCCAGTTTATTTGGACTTCTAGAGATTTCTGAACAAGCCTGCAAGGTTACCGACATGGGTGGTGAGAGTTGCAGGGTGGAGCTGACGGACTGTGAGGCATTAAGAAATAATTCCAAGCTCTGGGAGATGCTGGAGAAGGGTGGGATTACAATCTTCATTGAAAAACTTCATGGCTGGGATTCAAACGTTACCAGATGTTTTGCCAAGGGCTGGAAGGATGGCGAGATAAATTTGTTTGGGAGAAATGTGGTCATTAATGAGTAGCTAATTATAGAGGTTACGAGGCTTTCCATGGAGGGTATTAAGTTCTAAAGAGATAGGAAACTCTCTAACCAGGCAATCCAATTTTTTTTGAAGTCTGAGGAGGAGAAGGAGGACTTGCAAAGGATGACAAAAAGTTATTATGATTATGTGAGGATTGTATCGCACTGGAGGAAGGTGTTGAATGTGCTAATGTAGTACATTACACTGGATGGACATTATACTAGGGTTTTTAGTATCACTTCATGCTCCTCAACCATTTCAGGCATTAGGTTAGGGTTTCTTTCCCTTTATACCTTGCTTCTTCTTTGAATGCCAGTTTGCAGAACTATAGATAGAATCTGATTAGGCATTTCATTCTCCATGAAGGCCTGCTTGTTTTAATTCATGATCATTTTAAAGCCACACCGGCTCTGTCCCACCAGACCCCTTCTTCTAAGGATAGGGTTGCTGTTAAGGGGAAAAGGAAATCTAGTGTCTCTCCCTAGAAGAAAGGAAAGAGAAAGGTCTCAGAAGAGCCATCTTATGATGTTAATGAGGAGGATTCGCAGTTGACCCCTTCTTTTGAATATTACAGTTACCCTGCTACTGACAGAGAGGAGAGGCCCCGTTTTCCCAGGGATCTTAAGGTGGAGGACCATTATTTTAAAGCAGAACATGAATTCCCTAATGATATTCTTGCTATTGCCCGTAATGGGTTTGTGGATTTTTTTCAGGTTAATTAGATGGGTGCTTTTTGAGATTAAGGAAATTAAGTTGAATTAGAGGGCTATGAACAGTAAAATAGAGAAGGATGACAACAATAATAATAGAGATAGAGTTAAGGTCACCGATTTATGGACTGAGGAAGAAAAGAAATACATGGTGGAGTTCCTTAAGAAAACTGTTGAGGATTTACAACATTTCAAAAGTAACCATGATGGTAAGCTATCTAAGATGGAGGAAAAGATGAAGAATATAAAAGACTCCCTCCACAAGGTGCTAGTAATGAGCCATAAAATTTTAAAATCTACAACAAAGACCATGAACATGATGGTGGAGAATTTGAAAAATGCATATCAGGTGAGGACGACTATGTACATGGATGTTGAGAAAGAGGAAATCCAACTGGAAGGTGGAGGGCCGGGCAACAGAACCAGAGTGAACCTAAAGAGGAAGGCCGACTAGGCTCTTGTGAACATCTAGGAAATAAAAAAATCTGCTATTAATATGAACAAGCTTGAGCAGGAGGGGGTGGAGATCCTCAGGAATCTGGCCTAGTGGCTAGACTTTTGGTGGTTTTTTGTTGGCTTTTTGTTGTGCTGCCTTGGGTTCCATTATTTTCTTCTTTGTGGGCAGTGTTTTTTTTTGTTTGGACTTTTTTACTGCTATATTTGTCGTTCTTTTACTGTTAAGGGTTTCAGGTTCCCTTCAAAACCTATTTGTTCCTTAATAAACAACACTGGGTTTCTTCTAATTGAGTAATTTTCTTGGTTATTTCATAGATTAGGTATCTTGTGATTAGTGATTTTGTTGATTCTTTGAACAATTTTATATCATCTAGGGAGTTTAAATTAGAATTAAGTTATTTATCTTCCATCTTTAGATATAGAATTCTTACATAGATTATTCCTTTGTTAATTGAAAGGAATTACAATTTATATTTTATCTATAATATTATTTAAAACATTTATAGGAGTTGTTTATCTTTGGTTCCTCACTAATATTGGCCATTTATTAGTGCTTGAGAGGATGACATTGCACAGTAACCATTTGATTAATGGAATTATTAGGTTGCTCTGTTTTAAGCCATTTAGGGGGGATATTATTTCTAGGTTATGTGTTTTAAGAAACTTTAATTGGTGTTTCCTATGATTAAGATTTAGGCTATTTCATTTTATCTAATTGAGATAGTAATAGTATAATCCCTAGGTTGAGTGTTCTTATTCTTCTAATGGATAATTATATTATAGAGTGATATATATAGGAAATGGGATTGAGATATTTATGTCATTAATAGATTCATTTATTGACTATTACTTAGTAGAAATATACATAATTTCCTGAGATGCGCAATATGTTTAGTACGGAGGAAGTGATAATAGGTTTGTTTATAGTGGATAGATAGGCATTCTCAACGATGGAGTATTGGTTATATAATCTTTAACTGTCAAGTTGTTGCCTAAATGATTTTATATTTGTATTTGATTTAAAAATATATAATAAGTATTGTTATTCAAAAATGGAATATAGCTACTTAAAGATGGCATTACTAGATGGTATGTACTAAATAATGTTAGAGTATAAATCCTTAGACAAAATTATTATTAGTATGATGTCTTGGAATCTATTGAGAAAACCTAGTTCTTATTAAGAATTTATATTGCTTAATGGAACCATGCTTACCTAGATGTTATCCATTTGATATTTTATTTTAAATTGATATATTGTTATGTTTCATTGCACACTGGCACATTTTGACTAATTTTTTGACGACGGCCCATCAGAATTTCGACGGATGCTAGGCTGGAATTTCGACGTTTCAAATGTCGTTGAAATTCTGACAAAATAACGATGAACAACAGTCAAAATTCCAACGGGCCGTCGTCGAAAAATTGGTCAAAATGTACCAGTGGCATGAGTTTGCATATGTCTTCATGATTATGGTTAAGTTAGCGTGAGAGATAAGAAAATTGAAATAATGCCATGGAATGTTATCAAGGTTATAATGCTATGATTTATTGTTTTAAAATGTGTCTTATTGGATTATGTGGTTATGTAAATTGTTAGAGGTGAATGTCTTATGTGCAAGTTGTTGAGTTTCTGTGCCATTGGAATGAAGAAGTATTTTGTGTAATAGTGGTCTAAGTCATTTGTGCAATTTGTTAAGGTTAGTTTCTAGAGGCTAGGAGGGAATGTTTTTGGTATGTAAGGATTCTTTTGTTGGCTTCACCTTGGATGAAAGTTTGGAAATGTTTTATGTGTGATTTGATCAATGATGGTTTTACTTTGGAAGTGGATGGTTAATGCCTTGCACTATGTATAGTTTGTGAATTGTGATATGTGTACGAGATGGTCCATGCCTTGCACCATTTTTGGAATCATGTGATTATGATGAGTACACAAAATGGTAAATTCCTTGCTTGATTAGTAGGGTTTACTAGTTGCAAGTAGGGGGAGTGGCTCTCAATGGGGGCCGAAACCCAAAGTGGTTGACCAGGGTAACCTATTAGGAGTTTCTTAATTTAGTGATAACCTAATTAATGAATTAGGGGGTTGGGTAGTTTTCACATTAATCAAGATAATGGTATGCCTCACTCATGGCTCAAGTGTTCGTTCAGGCTTTAGATGAGATGAGAAGGCCTGGAATGGCAAGATCAATTGCCTTTTCCTCATGAAAGGTATGTTGATTCCACATGAGTTTGTATGGGGGATGGGGATTGATAGAGGCTGCCAGGGTAACCCAGGATGGGGGTCGGGGCCTAGGAAGATCCACCAGGGTAACCCATAGCAAGTTATGTGATGACACTCCTCCCTCTTGCAAGCTAGCATTCTCCAGTTATGTATTTCCCTTTTGATGTGTAAGTGTGCCTCTGGAAGAAAATTTTGTGTTGTAAGCAATGTATGTGTTGTATGGGATGTTAATGTTGTTGCAGTGTTTTGTTGGAGTCATGTTATCCCTTGTTTATGTCAGCCTTCTGTCCTCTTGACTATTTTCTTGTAGTGGGACCTTATGTTATCTCCTAGCATGGGGGGTGGACCTTAGGGTTCCACATGGTCGGGAGGTTGGTGCTTTTTCCCTACATTGGGTTTCCCTTGTTGTTGTTCGTGTGCGCGGAGGTTGTTCCTTGTGTAGCAGATTCTAGATCTTGTACTAGTTCGAGGAGACAGTTACTATGTATATGTATTGGACTACCATATTAGTTGTACCATGTATTGTAATTTTGTTGTATGTACTTCCCAATTGTATTTGGGAAAACCTTATTGTAAACAGTTTATTGATGTAACCATTATGTTGTACTCTCATGAAATGGAACTTGTACAAAATTGTTAGTTGTTTATAAAAGATCTTTAATGTTGTTTATTTGATGTCATGTTCAGTTTATAGTTGAGTTAGTAATGCAACCATGGAACCTTAGAGGACTTAGTTTAGTTTACATGTTATGTTAAGTTATGCAGTTCACTGTTATTGCTTTTAAAAAAATTGTTCCATTATTGTAGCTTAGATGTGTTGTCTTGTAGGGTTCTGTGGCAGAGTGTTACATTTTATAAATTTCATAGTTTTATATTGTTTACTTGCAAACTATCTTTTTCACTTTTCTATTTTTGAAGCTTATTTTCTTTTCTGATTAAAAGAATAAAAATTAGTGAACTTGTATTAGTGAAAACCTTACAAGAAAGGTCATTTAGGAAATATTTGTTTTCCTAGTTGCATTAATCTTATCAAGATAAAACAATAGAATATTACATTCTTGTGCATAATTTCTTTTCATAGTTTATATTTTCCTTTTATAAATTTGGTAACATTATTTCTTGCATCAAAATAACTACAAAATCTAAAAAAAAATAAAAAATCTCAAATCTATCAAAACATAAAATAATCTTATTGTGCATCCCTTGCACTTTGATGTGCCTTGCCCGTATAGACCAAACATAATTCATGATATGTAAGAAGAGGGTATTATAATTCCTACCAATACCATCCTCCTTTTTGAGCAAAGGTATAGGAACCCCAACATATTTCATTTATTTTGATGCGCTAATTTGAAAAGGAAAATTCAATTTTCAAAATATCCATCTTTGCTAGAAAGGGGAAATCTAACTTTATTGAAAGGATAAATACCAAAATGAAACTATACAGACTAATCATACATTAACAAATCAAGGAATCAAAGGGTAAAATATGTTGCAACTATAGAGACTAACGATAAAGGGATCAAATTTGGTGAAGTTGCCCAAGGCAACCAAATTTAATAGTACTATAACATGAGTAAAAATGATCTATGTAATTCATAAATTATTAAAGTGCAAGATTGCAACAAATCAATATCTATATAACATGTTATCCATCATAGAATAACCATTGTGAAGTGATTATACATTCAAATTTTAAGTTTCAAAAAAGGAAACCATGCGGACAATGAACAAAATGTGTCGAATATCAATTTTTATATATAAAAGTGTAAAGTAATTATGTATCTACATATACAAACTTGGCATATATTCCAACTCGAAAAAATATTTACAAAATGTGGCATATGCCATCTCATGGTCTACATATACAATGCATATGTCAAATGACTATGCCATGCCAAGAAAATCCTAATCTTTTGGTGGATCACCAAAATTTAGTCTTTTCACTCTACCTAATGGATGAGAAGATGTGTACAAAAAAACAATTCGAATCACAAATTAAATTAATTAGCTCTCAATGTTAAAAAACTTTAACTACTATATAGAAAGTTATCTACTATTTTTTATAACTTTCAAAATAAGATCTAATCACTATACTAAGCTATAAATTAAAGTCTAATTCATTTAGTTGTTACCTCAAGCATCTTTTCTTTGGTTGCCATACGTTTAGCGAATGATGGTCCCTTAGGACACTTAAGATTCCTACCATATTGTCTTGGTCCTGGATCCATAGACGTGGATGGTGCCATACTCTACAAGAAGAAAAATAAAAAATGATAAAATTAATATATAATTGCTGACAAAAACATAAAATAACATATATCTACATATATATCGAAAAACTTATATAGATCTACTAGATATAAAAAAACCATATACTCGAATAGGTGATGCAACTGAGATAATAGATTGAGAAGAACTCGACATGGTAAAAGGTGTGGCATCAGTCACATCAGGAGTACACTGTAAAAGTAAAAATAAGATCAAGATATAAATTATTATGTATTTAATTAATCATGATTTAAATGATATGTGTATAATAGAAAGTTTTACATGTAGAAAAAAATTATACCAATGTGTGTAGGCCAAAGTCAATGATTGAAAGAGTGCCATGTTGCACATTTCTAATATGTTACTCCATCATCAACCTTTCAATCCCACTTAAATATACATTAGTAACACATGCACTATTTGTTATAATAATTTTAAATGAAATGCACTATGAAATAAATTTAAGTTTTACCTATACAAAATATTGTTGTTGT
Source organism: Sequoia sempervirens (assembly GCA_007258455.2). Lineage (NCBI taxonomy): Eukaryota > Viridiplantae > Streptophyta > Pinopsida > Cupressales > Cupressaceae > Sequoia > Sequoia sempervirens. Next base: position 7,962 of record VDFB02050650.1, on the reverse strand, counting down.
TGCTCCTCATTTGCATCAGTGGAGGGAATTGCACTTGTTCCTCCCTCACACGTCTTCGCTACACCTGTAGTATGCATTGGTGCCTCATCTCCTCCAAGTGACACATCATGCACCTCATACTCAGATGTGTCTAGGGGAGGCTCATCTGTACCTCGTAGGACATAGAAACTTATTCCTACATGTACTACACTAATGGGGAAAACAAATATGCCTGGATGATGATGCTGCAATAGTATCCACTAAAGCACAAGGAGTGTCACCCTCTGGTAGTTGGGAAAACTGTGCCGATTATGAAATCAAATGGTTAGTCAAAGAGTATATGACCTAGAGACTATGCTGGGTAACCGACAATAAGGTTTGGATGGGGTGTTGGAGGTGGGGGAGGAAGACGAGGAGGGGGGACATAGGGACCTTGCATGATACGCATTGCCCCAGGTCTATGTTGAGGCATGCCCATACCCACTCCTTGAAAATCCTTGAAATCAAAATAGTTGACATGTCTTCCTAAAATAAATTCCACATATAATTTGTAGAGAAGGTATAGAGGGACATCGAGATTATTGTTGGGTGGTTTGTCAAAAACCATCCACCAATGATCCCAAAAGTTTACAACTATGCCTTGATGGGTGCACCATTTTATGGAAAATTTTGGTTCATGTAAACAAACATTTTGTCCTATTCTCGGGTTCACAAAATGTTGGGCTATATCGACTTTAGATATTTTTAATCTTTTAATGTCATCATACCCCAAACCATTTGCATATTGCAACCTCTTCACATCTCTCCATTGTTGAAATGAAGAATGTTGGCAAATGATATCCCTAACATGACTGATTATGGCCTGTATGTTCGATGTGATTGATCACAAATGCTGATGGTTACAGTATCTCTCAACAATGTTTCTCAATTCAGTAATATTGATTTTAATTAGGTCTTGAATTGAAGGAGGGTTTGTTGGAGGAAGGTTTGGTGGAGTAGGGTTTGCTTAATCTTACACCATTTAAACCCTGTTGTAAATTACAAATTTATAAATTAACATAGTTTTCAACTAATTCCTAAAATTTTGACAAAAAACCTAATATTTTGTTAAAGAAACATATAAAACAATCAAAATAATCCAAAAAAATGCATTTTAACTTACATTTTTGATGTTTTTGATGAAAAAATCGATGGGAATTGGTTGAAATTGGTCAAGATTGCTTGGAATTGGTTGAAAGTGGATATTAGTTATTTATGATATCCATTTTTTACTCCTCTGTCGTGAACTGTCACTGTTAAAATGATTGTTCACGACCCTTTTTATTTTATTTATAACACAAAAAATGGATATTCATTTTTTACAATAGATATCCATTTTTAGAGCTATGCCTAGCTCTGAGAAACAGATATCCATTTATGAGAGTTTTATTAAGCTCTCTGAAATGGATATCCATTTCAGAGAGTACTTTAATTTTTTAAAATATGACATATATTAATACACATATATATATATGATATATTAATAATATTAATATGACATTAGAGGGTGAAGCCACAATAGTGGTTTACAATTGAAGTGAGGAAGGAAAAATCACAAAAAATGAATGCATGGCAAAAAACTTGATTTTAGGGGTTTGTACGAACCTATTGGTTCAACCAAACCCATTAGGGGTTCGCTAGAACCTGGGTTCGACCGAACCCTTTTAATGCTTTCCTGCCAAAAAAGGCAACAAAACCCCTTATAAAAGGGGGGTTCGAATGAACCCTGGTTTTAGCAAACCCCTAGAGGTTCATTCGAACCCCCCTTATTCCTCATCCCCCCCTGAGACACAAAAAACCCTAAATTTTGGCACTTCGGAGCTCGGGTTGAGGATGAAAATGGATGAATCTTCAAAAACCCAACTGGAATCAGGTAGTCCTCGGAACAAGCTATCCAATGAATATAATTTTAAAATGTTTTGGTTTTATTATGTATTTGTTTTTTTAGTTTTATTAAACACAGGTTTTTCATCAAAAATGAAGGTCTCTGTTCTGCACATGTGGAAAAATAGCAGATTATCAATTTTTTTTTTTGAAAAATATGAGTGCACTAGATATTGAAGTCCTTGATCCAACAAAAAAAATAAAAATGAATTTCGATATATACAAAAAAAGTTATCCGTTATACGGTCACGCTATGTCTGAATTGTAATTGGTTTGACTTTGAAACTTGATTAAAGAAAAAAATATTCAATAAAAAATTGTCTAACCAAGTGGAAGCACTAGATATCAGAGTTACAAATCTAAATTCAAAAGAATTATACTTTTATCCTTCATGGAAAAAAAGTTATGCGTTATACGGTGTGCGTCACTTTTTAAAAATGCTATTTTTTGAAAAAAATCAATTTTCGTGGGAGATGGAAAAAGAAGTGCAATATGATTCCAAAAATTTTGAAAAAAATATTTTTAGAATTTACAGACAAAATGTGACGAGACTCTAGTTTGCATCATCTTCAAATTCTTCATGGTTTAGTCGCTATAGGTGCTCGAATGTGAAGATTTAGTTAAAAATAATAATTTCAGTGTCCAGTTTGGCCAAAAATTGTAAACCACTATTGTGGGATCACCCTAGACATTATTTTTAATATTAATATATTAATATATATTCATGATATTAATAATATATATTTTTAATTTATAGCGATAAAAAAAGAAGATATGCATTTTTTAGAGGATTTTAAAGCTCTCTAGAATGGATATCATTTCTGAGAGCTTTATTAAGCTCTCCAAAACATAAATCTATTTTAGAGAGCAGTTTAAGGTTTTAATTTATATGACACATGTGATAGTTAATATTAATATATTAATATGACATGTTAACAATATATAGTATTATAATATTATATATAATATGTATATAATATATAATAATTATATACATGTACTTGGTATCAAAAAAATTGTAAGTTTCCAGTAACAGATATCCTATATACATAACATATATGCATTGTTGAAGCCAATTAACTGATATCTATTATTTATATATCAGATATCTATTTTTTAAAAAGTGGATATTCTTTTGTTTTGCTTTGGTCTTTACCTTAGCAAAATGTACTTTTTACCAACCTAACCAAAAAGTCAAACATGATTTCCACACTTTTCACTTCCTCATGTTGCATTTTTTTTGTTGCATCGCCATTGTTTGGCCCCCCATGATCCTGCACAAACCCAGTAACTAGATGTTGATAAATCAATAATGACACCCTTATCATTAAGTTCCAATCTTCCAAATTATTATTTGGTGATGACTACATGAAAATATTAATTTCTAATGTTTGGATTTCGAGTAAATATGATCATGATTATTGATTTAATAGTTAATCCGTAATATTGTTATCCTTAAGATTATTTGTTGATTCATCAATAATAATATTGTTAATGATTAATTGGCGAGTAAACATTAATTTGTTCTTATATCTAATGTTGAACCATCGAATAAATAAATTTTACTATTATTGGTTTCTCGTTAAATAATAAGTAATCAAATGGAAATTAAATAATAGCACGTTAATATCATCACATTGAAGTGGATCCGAATTTAACGACATGAAATGCCTCGTCGAAATCTGAGACTTCTAAGTAAGATTATTTAAATAATGTGAGATAAACCAATTAAAGGCAAGGTTAAACTTAAGAGTCTAATCATTTACAAATTAAATAGGTACCAATTATCTATTAACATAACCTAATGAATTGTAACCTAAAGTGCTTTTAAGCTAATGATGGGTTGACCTTTAGTTTAGAATTTAGTCTCGCAAGGCTTACTTAAACCAACAAGGCCTCATGTTAATCCAGTCGACACTAGGAGGAGATATTTGTCGAGTTTGTAGGTAAGACCTAATAGAACTTGGATTATGAATTATGTAAAGATAATTTTAGTATTTGAGTTAAGTAGTGACTTCACAAAAGTGTTCAACTCATATCATGTTAGTGTGACAACTCAACACCTAGAGAGATGATGGTTAGATTAATGTTTCCAAAAAAAATTATGCATGTTTTCTTAGTGATTTTTTTTGGGCATGACATGCAACAAGGGTAACAACAAAAATGGGACTTACCTCCTCTCCCCTTACATTAGGATTACTCCTAGAAACGATCAAGGTGGTGAGAATAAAGTATTGACAACTATGTAGCATGATTTTTCCAAGTGTGCACAAGGGTGTCTAGGTCTTACATGACTTGGGTATTATAGTAATATTGGTTTACATATAAATACATTTTAATAATCCCATGAATCAATTAAGTACTTTCTAACTTAGTTCATGTTAGCTTATACATCTTTTTTGTACACTCACTACATATATGAAACTACATGATATTATAATAATAATTGTTGAAGAAACAATAATTAAAGATAAAAGTAAATTCACATACATACAATACAAAACACATCTATATTATTCTAATAATGCATATAATCTATCTAAATAACATTTATCACGTCATAGTAATCGATTCTCATTTCTATGTAGTAAACTATTTATGTCATACATATACACATTCAAATAAGTTTGTAATAATCCTCAATTATGATATGGCATATCACAACTCATGATTCAAGATACTACATCATATATTTATTGCTAACGTTGCATAGCATCATATGGAAATAGTGCACGTGAAGAATCTAAAATTATATAATAAAAATATCATATAATGTAAATGTCATGAAGTCTCACACCTATAAATGTCATCAAAATGAATCAATGTACCAACATAATAATATTCTTTTAAACTAGGTATAACATGGGTAACAACAAAAGTGTGATTTACATTATTTTATAATCTTATTCATAGCTTTATCACATTGCCAATTGGTAAATAAATGGTCTTAGATCCATAATTTGAACATATTAATTTTGTAGTCATAAAAGTGATCAATCATGATAACCAATGAATTTAAAAAATAAATACGCTTATATCACTGAGTGTGATTTAAAATGTTGATGCAAAAAATAAACATAGTTAAATCTAAAAGCTAGAAAATTTAATCTTCATGGGCTATGGAAAACTCTTGCCTGCTAGCACTACTTGATTAGTCATGATTTTCTTGTATATCAACAAATCATTTCTAACCATATGTCACATCATATTTAAATTGAATTTTCATGTAAGTACCTTTTATTTACTTGTTGAATTGTTGCATTTGTATCAACACTTTACTCCAAATAATTTATCATATTAGATTAATCGTGAATTATTTATTTGATGATTTCTTAATCATTTTGTATCCTAGGATTATAATAGAGAAATATTTTATTTTCCTTCTCTCATATTAGATGAATAAGAGTAATTTTTTTAATCTTTTATCTTAATTAAAGTAGAAATATAGGTTTTATTTTTTATGATTTATTTTATTTCCATTACAAATGTAATCATCCAATTTTATTCTTATTGATCTATAAGAATAAGTTGAAAAGAATTCGACCAACTTTGCTTAAATATTTTGATTGAAGGACATTTTTAAATATATAATATGATTTTTCCAATGATCAATTTGAAACATATTCATTTATGATACATTATTTTGAGTCTTGATCATGGATATCACATGAATAAAATCTTCATTCTTTCAAGACTATAATAACTAAATTACATTTATTATAGAAAAATCTCAACCTTACCTTAATATATTTGTAGATTACATACTTGAAATTATTGATAGAAGACCTAGAAATAGTAACACAAACTTGGGGCTTATATTGGGTATATTCCCAAACATAAGTTACATATTAATGACAACTTCATCAAGGAAATTTCATAGAGAAAACTTTACTCTATAATTTTGATTTGTACTTCCTTTTTTTGCTCTGCTAGTTCTATATAAGTAATTTCTTTGTTTGTTCGGATAACTAAGAACATAATTCCAACCACATAAGCTAACATAAGTGGGAAAACCAGTAAGTCTATGAATACTGATGCCACCTTTGGAAGATGGTTGTGAATTAGTGAAGCTAGGAATCCCACACTGAGGTAATACATGTTTATGGCTATGAGAGCTGTTCCAACGAGCCAAGCAAAAATTGTAACCTACAACAAAGACAAACTTTTAAAAGTTAATAAGTTATATAAAAATAAAAAATTAATTATGCTTTTCAAGAGATATTGCTACTTACTATAATCGAATTCTTATGAGGGCCCATCTTTATATTACTGCTAGTGAACTTCAACAAAGGAATCAAAGCAAATGGCAGCTCAAATGATAAGATCATCTACACAAGCCATGTGAAAATATAAATAAGAATGCCATATAAAAAATATCATCCAAAATTAAACAATAGAAATAGAAATAGAAATATATATGAAACCCAAGTTAAATTGAAGAGTTTATGTAAAACGTGAATATCTTAATAATTAGCAATTGTATAATTTGATAGATGAAAACCAGCTTAGAAATTGATTTATTTAATATTTTGATGATTTACTGAAAGCTGCCCTAAGAAAATTCACTCCCAACAATTCACTGTCAACAAATTCACCTCCAACAATTCATCACGACAACTTTATCTCGTGAAATATTCACCGCCAACAATCCACCAACAATTCATGACAGTTAATTTTCCACGAGATAAATTTATCATGGTGATGAGTTATTGGCGATGAATTGTTGGTGATGAATTTGCCTGATGCCACTGGAAACATACCGAACAAATGATAATTAGTTGTCCTGCACCAGAACTGCCACTAATGATAGCCACTGCAAGACTTGGAACAATTGCGATGCTCCGTGTTAAAAAATTCTGCTTCCATGCTGTCATACGCATGTCCAGAAAACCCTGCATTATTCATTCAAAACTCTCTCTCAAAATTCTTAAAGATTAAAGATTACCAATGTATACATTTTGTGTGAAGTATAACACGCAAAGGATTATAAAAATGGGTTTCACCTGCATTATATACTGAGCTGCGTATGTTCCAGTAATAGTTGAACTTTGTCCCGACGCAAGTAAAGCCAGTGCAAATATTTTAGAACTCCATTTCCCTAATACATTCTGAAACGTACAACAAAAACTCATTCAAAATTCAGTCTTAGAATTTGTCCAAGGCTAAGTTGTTGGTTCTGGTTAGTCTTCGGACAAAGAAAATTAACTGAACATTTATATGGATTTCTTGTTTATAAAAAACATTTTGGGAAGAGATAATGCAAGAAGACGTACCGTTAAAAGAAAAGGGGCGTTCTGGAGGTTCATGTCATTGCATTTCTGTGCATCTTGAGAAGATATATTTGGCATGGAGCAAATAGATCCGCTCACAGCAAGGACTGCCACGTTGATGAGGAAGGCCACAAATAGAGCAAAGGCACTCTCTATGAAAAAATATCTGCATGCTGACTGTCATTTGTAATTACAACAACACAGATGGGTGATTAATTTGGTGGGACTGGGAATACATCTTTTGTTTGTACAATTCAATTGATAAATTCTACTTACGTTGATTCCTGAAACAGAAGTGGGTATTTTCCTTGAAAGAACCAAGGCTGAATGGAGAAATAAGTTGTGCCTAAGCATCATCAGATAAAACTCCATATTCAGATGGTATTTGGCAAATATTTCAAATTTGTTTGCAAGGGAAAATAGAGTGTGACTTACGGCATAACAAGGGCACCAAAGAGAGAGATTGCAAGAGCAGTTGCACCATTTCCTTTTAACTGAGGAACAAACATTCCTTTCAACACTCCTATGGAGTCTGGCTTTGCATTTCCAAGCTCCCCAAAGAAGCAGGCAGCCATTGCAAATATTAGAACTGTTATAACAGACTCCAATTTTCTGATCTGTAATAGCCACACAAATCAACAACAAGATTGATATTTATAAGTTAAATATTTTTTATATATATATATGGTCTCTAGGAAAATTCACTGCGAACAATTCACCCTCAATAAATTCACTTCCAACAATTCATCACCATGATAAATTCATTTCGAGGAAAGACACTTTGTTGACG
>VDFB02050649.1:0-14804 GCA_007258455.2 Sequoia sempervirens | reverse complement strand
TTTGATTTCCCACAAAATTTGTTGTGAACATAAACAATATCATAATAAAGAAAGGCGAATTTGGGTCAAGGATGAAAACGCATGATTGGAATACCTTCATTAAGGTAATTAGTCTGGTATATTATATATATATATATATATATATATTTGTATACTGCATATACTTTTTAGTGTATTATGTTTACTACTTTTGGAAAAATAATGGAAAGATCATTTTATAATTGTTGCAGTACGTTCTACCTCTATCTCTCCTAGACAACTTTGACAACAATGTCAAGCAAGTTATATATGATCTTAGAAAATACATGAGGTAAGTAGTGATATTTTTTCAATTCGTTGTATAGATCTTATAATTGTCATTTGTTTTACTTGTTATGTAATATATTGTATATTTTTGATAAATCTCATTAATATATTTGTACCTTGAATCACTTATAGATGGTTGTCATCTAAAGAAATCTATAAAGAAGATATAAATTATTGGAAGAGAAAAATTCTTCATCTAATGTGTGAAATGCAAAAGTGTCTACCTTCAACATTTTTCAATGCATAAGAACACTACCTCATAAACCAAGTTGAGGAGATTGAATTGTGTGGACCTGTACACATAAGGTCAATGTGGATGGTTGAGAGGCACTTGAAATTTTTGAAGGCTTTGGTTAGAAAAAAGAGCAAATCCTAAGGGTTCTATGGTGGAGGGATATATGGTATACCAGACCATGGTGTACATTACTGAATATCTTCCTAAGTTTGCAGCAAAGATCCATGTAGGTCACATTTGGAATCCCAACTCCATTAACAAATTCGAAGGGGAGTACTTGATGGGGAAAGGTATATTGAGGAAAGTGAGAGGTAATTATAATACATTTTACATTTGGTTTTTATATATATTGTACTTATTTAATTATTAATCTTCAATATACATCAATTATAAATTAAGTTCGTATACCATGGTAATTAACTAATTGATGTAGACCTGGGAAGCTCAACTCAACCAACCTATCAACCTAAATTTAAGAGGATTCTAAAAAATTTATAATGACCACTTTAAACAATCCAAACAACTCTCAAAGCCTGACAAACAATAGTACTTTGACTCCTTGAATCCTTATAGCAATGCAAACCTAGTTTTTCCCAATAACTCAAAACTTTCCCAAAACACTAGACAAACCATTGATGGTTTTAGAAACCCATTTTGGCATTATTAAACATAATTCAAGGGAAATTACAAGTCCTTTGGACCAAATCACCAAAATCACCCTTTCTAAGTTGTGTTGATTAGGCTGATTAGGCCTATTTTACAAAGCAACTAGTCTTTAAATTAGTCATATGCCCATGAAATCTTGGGGAAAAATTTTTTATACATCCAAACCTCCAAATCCACAAAAATATTCCACTTGTAAGGTCAAATTCTTGCCAAACCCAAAAACCTTTGTTTTAGGCCAAAATCATGAGGGTTTATTGAATCTCCTACTTCCATGACCTCCCAAACCTCAAAACCAACTTAGAAACAACCCATTAGTTCTAAAAATGGGTGAAAATTCATAAAATAAGATCTCCAATATATATTTTGTTGAAACCTAAGCGTGAACCTCTCATTTCACATGCTTTTCTTCACAAAATCTTGAGGACAACAGCTATACCTTCTTTATTTCTTATCATACGCCTTATTCATGCATCCTAAAATTACAACAGTATCCATAGGGCCTCTTACACAAGCTACAGTAATCACAAAAAAGTGTAAGAGCCCCTTTATATCATGTTTGGACTACAAAACCCTCAAAAATAGGGTAACTCGATTGTATGCAAAGAAATGAAGCTTTCTAACTCAAATCAATGCTTTAAGCCCTCAAATCAGATTCAAATAAAATCTAACAAATATCTTCACAACATGGAATTGATTTCACATCAAAATATGGTTGTATGTGACTGTACAGTGCTACAAAATAGGAAAAATACAAAAAAATTAAAGAAAAACACATATTTTTGAATGTCAAGATCTTGTATTTTGAATCTTCAACCATCAACAACCTTTACAAAGATAACCTTATTCCTTTTAACATAAACTACTGAACAACCACCTCTACAACTAACTTTTTAATCTTTTATGATCACATGAAACATAAAACACACTAATTTCAAGGTTGTTAACATCACTATTGAAATGTTTTAATTTTTTGAACTTTCAAATGTATTGAAACTCCTAGGACACCTCTAAGACAATGCTAGTGGCTTGATAATAGCCTTATTATTCACATGACACTAACCTTGCACCCTTTTACATGTAAATTCTCTAATTTTCCTTAAAAAGGCTACAAAACTCTTTAGTGCAAGACTCAAACTCATATCTCAAGACTTCACCTAGAACATGTCTAATGGTCTTAATTTACCTTACTCAAGAAAAAAAAATCCAAACGACTCACTCTACCTATTCACCATTTGTCCACCTTCAAATAATCACAAGTTGAGAATGAGGTATAGGTGCTCCTGCACCATTAATTATACATCATTTGTGAATTTCAATTTTTTTTTATATAGTTGGTCAAGAATGGGATGCACTACATTTGTACGTCGCAAACAATCTTGATCAGATGATTGTATGGATTGAACAATGTCAACAATTTGGTCACACATTAACATGGGAAGGTGTGGCTTCATTGGTTAAAGAAGCTCCTCGTAATGGAGATTCCAATGTTACACTGAGGGAAATCTATTTAGCATATGGTTTAAGAGATAAACAGTTACGTATAAATATATTAATCACCCATATTATTTAATTATTTTCAATTATATTGATGTATATATATGTTGAGATTTTTTTCTTTGCATACATTCAACCAAGAATAAATATGTTTATCAATTGACAATATTGCAATAATTTTTACATGTTTGACATATTGTAGGTGAAACACCACAAGGTTATGTGGTGTAATAGTCATAAATTTTGAATCAAAAATTTGGATGACATGAAAAAAACTTGTGATTCTAGGATAACTATAGTCTTTCAAGTGACTAATGTTTCATCTAGAAGCAACATACATCCAGAAGTCTTAGAAAATCGATACTATGGGATTTTTGATGATATACTAAGTGTGACTTTAAGTCCTTCAAATTAGTTTTGTTTGTCATCATATGGTACAGGCTACGATTGAATGAAAATGATCCCAAGAGAACTATTATTGATCATGATAATGGATTTACCATGGTTAATACAAGGTTGATCAAGCGAGCTGGAAATGAACCCTATGTTCTTCCAAGCTAATGTGAGTAGGTATTTTACTTAGAGGTTCCAGGAAAACTGGGTTGGTTGATTTGTTGTTAGACATGATCCAAGAGGAAGGCCAGTAAAGTATAATGTGGTGGAAGAAAAAGATACCGAAGAACTAGAAGATGATGTAGATGATGATCAGGATCAACAGTTAGTTGATGATGTGCCTAACGAAGATGTCAAAGAAGAGAAACTAGAACATGATGTTGTAGGAGTTAATGTTCATGAAGATGATATTCGTGTGGATGATGACATTATCGAAACTGATATCAATGGAAATGATGATGATATGACCAATCCTTACAATGTCAAATTTGGATCAGATGATACAGATAGAGTTGGATGAATAAGAAGATCAATGGTATTGAAATGTATGAGTTATGCAATTATATTATCTATTTGATATTAATTCCTTGATAGAATTATATTTGACTTATGTGGTTATATAATTAATTCATGATGTACTTTTCAATGTTTAATTTTAATTCATGATGTTACAACTATTGTAGCTCTCCTAGAAATTTCCATATGATCATAATGAATAGTGTTTTGGGAAATTTTATGAAAGATGACACTCGTAGTAGTGAAATAATTGCAAAGTCGTTTAGATTTTTTAGACCAATCACCCTTCACATGTCATTTTTAGGATCATCTCCAATTTGATTACTAGGACACATAAGGTAGGATTTGATTGGCTTATCTTGGAGGAACATTGTGGCTTTGTGTAATGTGAGAAAATTTTGGATGGGGTAGTTGCTATTGCTAAGGTGGATCACTCCTTTTTGGGAAGGCCATACACTTATGATTGGATCAAGTGTTCTTTTCTTCAGAAAAATCCTATTGCCTTTTTGATAGGTTATGATTTGATTAGATGGGTTATGAAGCACATATTTCAAGTAATTTATGTCTATTTTAATTTTTAATTTATTAAATTCAAACACATCCAAAATTATGTCCCTTGCTTTAATTGATTATTAGGTTATTTAATTATTACCTTATATGACACGTCCAATTTAACTAACATCTTTTAAGGTATTAAAAAAATATGATTTTATGAAATAAGTATATTGGCATGAAATTAAATATGATTTGTATTCCAATGTAAAAACTACAAAGAATGGAAACAATTCTTTCAACACAAACTATTATGTAGTAGTCAATTAAAATGAAAAAGCTTACTCTATATTAGTTAGGATAGACAACTAAGAAAAGGATATAACTAGTCCAATAATTTGACCATTAGCATATAGCAATTTCTATAGAGTTGTAGATCTCTTCCATTTCAAAAACACAAAGCAATATTAGGTAGATAATCAAACATCTTTCATTTCTACAGTGACTTATTTATCCTAGAGGAACTAAGTATATAGTATACAAAGAAAACTAGCAAACCCACAACTACCCCTATTTTGAAGGAGTTTAGTTTTCTCCCCTTCCTAATCTCCCTAATATTGTCTAATTATTTTAAAGATACCAAAGTCCGCTTAATAAACAATAAAAACTCGTTATTGTCGAGGATCGTCAGTAAATCCGTCGATCAAAGGATCGTCTTGCGCGTCGCGTCAGGCGATCCGTCGATCGCGTCGAAATCAAAGGATCAATCCGGGCGTCGTCGTCAAAATCAATCCGATCCGCGTCGAAGATCAATCAATCTTTTTCAAAATCAGATCAAGATCAATCCTTTGCGTCAGAACAGGCGTCAAAACAGGCGATCAGGCGTCGAATCAGGCAAGTGAAGATCGAAATCGATCAGGACGGGCGATCAAAGATCAAAGGATCAAAAGAACCATCGATCAATCCGGATCTTTTTGCGTCGTCGATCAATCTTTCAGATCGCGGGAAAGAAAAGATCGCTATCAGAGAAGGCTCGAAAGAGTGTCGAAAGATCGAGGATCGTCGCGAATCGAGAGATCAATCGAAAGTCGAAATGGATCAAAATCGTCGAAAGTCGAAAGATCCAGATCGAAGATCCGGAAGATAAAGTCGATGCGATCACGAGAAGAAAGATGAAGGAATAAATGGCGAAGGCGATCGTCCGGTCGAAAGATAATCCTCTCTATCTCTTTGTCTCCCAGCACTCTATTTATATGTTCTCGATATCTCCCTCTCTCTATATTTTCTTCCCTCTATTTATCTTTGTCTCGTTAAGTGTGCAATGGGTACATTGAAGAGGTCTTAAAGGAGAATTATCATATCTTTAATCAAATGACATGCTACCTTGAGCATAACTCCCCAAGGATACATGCCTTCCTTGGATTTTTGACATGAAACAACCAATCAAAATTTAGTTTTTCTTTTCCCTCTCTCTCTTTTCCTTTGTATCTCTTATATTTCTCTCTCTCATGCTCTCTCTCTCTCTCCCTATCTATCTAAGTTCATCTCTTTATCTCATTCTCTATCTTTTTAGTTTCTATCTCTCTTTGTCTTAGCTAATAGGCTACATATATTGTGAGATTTGAGCTTGAAACAAATCTCATGTCTGGAAACCACTAGTATTGTGTCGTTGGAAAAAAAGTTTCAACTGCCATTTAATGGTAAACGAGTTGTAGTGTAATGGTAAAATTAGCTAAAATATCAGGTAAAATCCTATATATACTATTATATAATAATAAATATAATTATACTATATATAATTTAATCTAATATTACTATATTAAATATATATTATATTAATTATATTTTGTATTATATAAAAACATACTTATTATTAATTATAATAATTTTATATGTATTTAATAATTTTGTTAAAGAATATAATAAATAATTATAATAAGTCAAATCATTATATAATTTATTATGTAAAATATAGCTAATATATACTTAACTATATTGTAGAATATTAAAACCTAGCTAAATGGCACTAGAATTTTCAATTTAATTAACACACTCTAAAAACCTAACTCGTCAAATTGGAGAAGTGAAAGGTAAATACCAGTGCCGAGGAAGAGTTTCAAGGAGTGAAAACAAGGGCAATACCAGTGCCAGGAAGAGTTTGGAGTTAAAACAAGGTCAATACCAACACCGACAAATAGTTTGTAGGAGTGAAAACCAGGTGAATACCAATGCCAAGGAAGAGTTTGGAGGAGTGAAAACAAGATCAATACTAGTGTCGAGGACAAGGTTGAGGGCACTCAGGGAAAATCCATGACCAAGGGACAATGAATACTGTAATTTTGGCACCCCCATTTTCTTTTACCTACATTTTTCATGCCTAGTTTCCAAAGATCTTCTCGTACATTGGCACCCCCATGATGGCTGCACAATTTCTTACTCTTTGTTCATGATCTCTAGATCTCAATTTAGATGCAATCTTTACACATGCATAATAGGGATAATAGGAGCTTCATGCCTTGAACAAGGGTTTCAAATTTTCCTCAAACAATCAATGGGAGTAAATGTGGATCAACCACTATTATTGTTATCAATAAAATTTGCAGCTTGTTGAAACTGAAAGTTCAACAATCTATTGACACATGGAAACGTTCTTGAGTTGTGGGTAACTCTGCAAGAATGAATCTCCAGAGTGATTTGGTTCTTTGAATGATGATCCTATTCTAAATAATTTTCTAGGAAAAAGGATAGAGAATAACTAAAATTAAAAACCTATGACTAACAGATGATTCACAAGACTTATGAAAATTCAAACTTTATCACTCACAATAGTTTCTCTATCACAATACCCCTCACAATCTCATTAACACATGTTTTCATTAGTGATTTGCATGAAGATTTAAAAGAACTAAATACAACATACAACTTGATGTAATTATGAACAAAGATTCACAACAGCAGGACATATAAGGATTCCAATTTGAAAACACAAAGACATTAGATTGCCATTACAAAACTAATACCAGAAAAATGGGAAGAAGAACTCTGTTTCTTTATTGAAACTGAAAGAGTGTATCTATCTAAACTGAGTACAAAAAGTTTACAAGCTCTCAGGAAGTGTATTAGAGCAAGAAACTAGAATCTAGACTGGAAAAACACTAAGTTTTTCACAAGATATACCTCCAAAACCCTAATCCGAGCTCAAGAAGAAAGCTCAAGGAAAGGTATCAAAAACTACCTCAAAATTCTACACAAAAGCAGAAAAAAAAACACTTTTTGCAAATACATACTAAAAAGCCTCTCAAAATAGGCCAAATCTGCTTTCAAAGCAAAAAAAAAACACCTTATCTCTCCAGCAGGAACCTCAAATATGACCAAGGAAGAAAAGCAATAACAATCTGCTAAAAATAGCAAAGAATAAAACAATTTGTTCTATCCCTGCTTTACATAGCTTGCAAATTTAAAATTCTCTCAATTTGACTTATTTTTTGCAACTAAAGATTTTGAAATCTTTTGCAAAAAATCACAACCTTATTTCTCCCTTTACAATATTGATTTTCTCAAAAAAAATCATAAAAATTACAAGGCATATTTCTTCTCATCAATATCCTAATTGATTTATTTAAAATCAATTAAAAAACAAAACCAAGGCACACTCATCTACAATTGATTTTTAAAAAATCAATTAAAGATAAAGCCTAAGTCGTTATAGGATTATTATTTCACTAAGGTAAGATAATAAAAAAACAAAACTTAGGGCTTTAGGCTTTGAAACACCATACCAAGTGCCTATTCCAAAACCTAGGTAAACATATCAATAGAAATGTTGGAAAGGCTCGACCTAAGGAATGAGTGACCATGGCATTAATTTTGAGCTTCATACTTTAAAAAGCATTGACAAAATTCTTAAGTCGAAATAGGGAAAAGTGAAACCCTAAAGACAAAACAAAGAGATCCCTCAAATTTCGCATCATTTGCAAAAAATGACTTTTGAGAATAAGAGCTCTGCATGAGCCACCGCCATGGGAAGGTTAGGGTTTCAACTTGAGAGCTTGGAAACTTTTGATATTTTCCTCCAACTTGGTCAACCTCTTCTCTATGGAAAAGGTAAGCTGACTTCTGTCATTTTCATGACTTCTCCACTATGTTTTTGAAAGGAAAAATGGCCATGAGGCCGTGGCTAGTATACTTTTGATGCATTCTTTACTCTGTGCTTGTTTGTTAATGTCTCCATCTGGCCACCATATGTGAGCTTGACTTGGGAAACTTTTTATAGATCTTTCAAAGCTTGACTGTGGTTTCTCTCACAATGACATGAGTAAGTGAATGTCTCTCCTTCACTGTGCATTTCACTCTTAAATAGCTCAACTAGAGCTTAGTTTCAATAACAAAAATGTATAAATTTGTCTCACAGGTTGCAGCCATGATACTTTTCTGTTCAGATTTTGTATGGAAACCTTAAGTTTCTAGGCGCCATGCTTTGTATTGTTTCTTTACTTCAAGCATCTTCATATCTGATATAAACAAAATGGCTTATTCCCTTCTATGAAATGGTGATCATTTTAAGAGCCAAAAGCTCTCTCTAGGCCACGGCCACTCATGCTCAAACTAGGCATTTGGGAACCTTTTTGGGCTCAACCCATGATGCATTTTAATGTCTTTTGTATTCTGAAACAAGAACTTGACATGGGTAAACTGTATTTTAAGAGAATAATGCTTATTCTAAATCTTTCAAGCTCGACCATGAAAGCATTGTATAAATCTTTGTATTTTATCAAAGTCCCACATGGCTATTTGTAAAAAAGAAGAAATTTTGTATTTTATGAAAAACCCCAAAGTGGGTAGGCTGGAAATTGTAGTATCTGTATCTAAATTTTAAAACCCCAATGTGGGTATTCTAAAAATAGTGAAAAATCTATTTATTTTGCTACACATTCAAAATTTTAAAATAACCCACCATGGTATTAATTTTGCATTCGTGAAACCCCATGTGGGTATTTCTAAAACTTGAAGAAACTTATTATTCCTACTCTCTGTGTAAGAAAGGCCTCATATTTTCACTCATATTTCTAGTCTACTACATCTTCTTTTGACTGAAACCCTAGCTTGAGGGTATCTCTGCCACCATTTGATCACAGGGCTAAAACCCTAGCACTGTCATACTGAATAAAACATTGTACTTGTGGGTTATAATTAATTTGAAATGAATACCACCTTTGGATGTAGGTTGATAACCAACCATGGATAACTTGTTTTTCTAAGAGGACAAAACTCCTAATTTCTATGCATTAATCTTAGAATTAAGTCCTCACGGCTATAGCTTCACATTTGTATATTGATTCTAAACACTTCCTATAGCTTTTACTTGCAGAGACTTGAAATATATAATAACTCTAGATGAATTCCTATATTGTTTATGCATTAATGAAAAGCTTTAGTATATGGAACACATTTCTCTTAAATGACACCATCCTGCACACAAAAATTTCTTTGACTGGCACCCTTAGATTGTTTGCTTGCTTAGTCTATTATGCCTCGATCTCATACAACGAAACTTAGAAGGCATACCTTGGTTGGTGAAAGCAGATGCACAACTTCATTTGCAATACATATCAAACATTAACAAATCCTTTGTACTATTTACTCCACTTAATGCAACACAATGAAATCCCTAAGGGTTGAAAAACCTGAAGCATCCTCCATGCTTGACTATCCTTTAAATGCCTTTAAATGTATGCTCTTCTACCTGGCACTCTTCATGCATTTTTATATTCCATTATGAAAAATGTTTTATGCCTTGCTCTCTTCTAAAATGAAAATCTGAAACAATTCTCTTTGTTGAGGCATTATGTATTCCTATGATTTGTAATTATGAAAATGATGTATTCCAATTGAATTGATTGAGCTCATTTAAACCTATTGTTCACCTGTAGCTTTCAGGAAGCATACTTGATTGTTATGAGTGAACAGTCAGCTTAATAACTTGATGGATGAACTTTGTTTTACTCTTCTAGTTGTATATTTCCTTTCTCAATGAACATGATGATTTCACTCCTTCTCTCAGCCCCATATGTAATGTATAAGGGGCAGCATGATGAGCTCTACCCTTGTGGGAGTCTATTTTTTCCCACATGCTTGGTCTTCAAAAGATAATCAGCTACATGACTTTTCCTATACCTGCACAAGGAAACAAACAATGTTAGCATATAAAAAATGTATGATGATGATGTTTTTTCTTTTTAGTTCATGTTTCTGCTCTTTCCTTTAGTTGATTCAATCCATTTTGAAGAGTGAATTATATGTCTATTGGTAAAGCTTGTAGTATAACTCATATCCGGAGCTCTTAATTGGCACCCCTTTCAATCTTTTGTAGGCACACTCAGGAGCAGAAGTAGGATGGAGCAAGCAGCAAGCATCTCAACCGAAGATGAAGAATTAGGCAATGATGGATATGTCTTCTACTATCTTCTTTCATTTATTTTTACCTTTAGCTGTATAGTTTACCTTCCGCAATGAATGGAATTAGCTAAAACCACGACTTGTGTGGATATTTAAATTTCTTCTTTCATCTCCATTATGAAAGAAATGCATTAAAATCCAATGTTGTACTTATCATTTGTATTCTTGCAATCAAATGAACATATTGTAACGTGAATCATTTCATGAAATAAATGAAAGCATTCTGTTATGCTTTATCATTTGTATATTCAATTATGTACTCCATTTGATTTTGCAAAAAACATGAGTAATACTTCTTAAACTCATTTTTTTAAAACACTTGCATAATTGTCACTTGATGAATGATGAATATAGTGCAAAAAACACTTGAGCATAAATAGAAATAACTATTCTTTTCACTTTCAAATATAACAATATTTAATCAGCTCCACCAATTGAGTTGTACTGAAAAATCAGTAACAATGATACTGCACTCAAGTTTTGCATCTAGAGCATGCATATGCACAAAGATCATGAATACATATTAACACACAGGATCACACAGGCAAAGAGATTCATGCCAAGCAGAAAAAAACCTTAGATAAAAGATCATGGTTCACAAATGATATGCACAGAGATCAACCTAATACATGGTCTTCACATGCCATAATGGTCTGCACCTGATTCTTCCAATGCTAAATGTGAATGTTCGAATTCTTTACAGATTGGCCTTTACTTTGTCATGCACAAGCAACTTACAAACCCCACAACTTATATTAATAGCCTCAAAGCAACAATGTATATAAGTAATTCAAACCCAAAACCTGCCTCAAGTGCATAAATACCTTGAAGAAGATGTTGGTTGATATTTTCTTTGCTCAATGCTTCACAAAAAAAATGGAAACACAAAACTCATATCCATATACACAACAAAAATTTGTATGTAACTTTTTTTAGGAACTTGGATGTCATGGCTTTCACAAGTACCCTACACAAAGAGAATTGTCTACACAAAATGAGGGATATTGAATGTAAACAAAAACACATTTTTAATTTAATTATGCAATAATACTAGGTCATAAATGAACCTATTTTTCTTTGATATCATGTTTGAGAACTCATAATTAAGTCCCACTAACTTTCAAGGTTCAATTTGTTGGTGGGAACATGTTATTCTTTGTTGTACAACCTACATAAAATCTTATGTCCACAAAATTTCTAAAAACATAAAATAATAAGAAACAATTTGAAGGTACAACTAAAAAGGGGTTATTTCCTTTTGGCCTCCTCCACCTCTTATATTTCAACATAGTATGGAATTACACTTTCATAACATAAACTCAAACATATGGAAGTTTATAGGAGCAAAGGATCCCAAGTATATGCTAGGCTAAGCTAGATCTAATGAATGGAAATAGAGGCATACAATTCTTCTTTAATACCTCCACCACAAACATATGCAAGGAAAGGTCTCCTCCCTTCTCGGTAGTGATAATCTCCTCCACACACAACCCTTATAAATTATGAATAGAGGAATATAATCTTTGAAGAACTCAAAGTTGATTCTCTCCTACCTGATGCAATTAGTCATTTTATCCTTACAAACATTTATAATGATTACTAGAGGCACATAGACCAATTCTTCATAATAGAAGAATTTGATCATAATTTTCCAATGATGGCATTATGAGAAAACCTTAGGTTAAATGAATAATTCCAGCTATTATTTTGTCTAATTTTGACAAACAAGGAAAATTAAAAAATCAAATTGTGGCCGACATAAATAAAAGTGAGTTTGCGCCTGATTTATTGCGACAATGTTTTGCTCTACTTGAAACAGTTTGTGGAGAACTAAGGATGATTTTCTTGGGAAAAATCAGAAAAAATTCAAGAAGATATCACTAGGTTGAGGGTAGTCATTGTCTTTTTGCAGAATTCAGTTGTGAAGTCAGATTTGTAGTTCCAGGTTTGAAAATCATATTTTAAAGCAACATCTCATCAGATTTCATTTTTAGAGGTTAAGGGTTTTGAGAATTTCATAATCAGATTTTGTTGTATGGAATCACCATAAGATCACAACGGAGGAACGGATTCTTGTGACTATAATTATGTGATCCATAACTATATTGGTCATGTGGCATAGTTGTGTTATAACAAATACAAGATGCATTCATGTGTGACCCAAGTTTAATGTGGTTATGTTGTGATAGAAATGGAGGAACTCATATAATGTAGTTAATTCAGGTTGTATAATATAGGTGTCAATCATCACAAGTGCATTCAAGCTGTCTCAAGTTTAATAGGATAGGATGTAATTATAGTATGATCGAAGAGTGATTACCTCTTGCTGCAATAAAGAGGCTATAACTCTAGTTCATATGTAGAGTGGTTGTGTTATATTAATTATGTAGTGCATTCAAGCACAACCCATGTTTAATGGGCTATTCTAGAGAGTGATCAAGATTTTCTAAACCTTATGAATGTTACTTGACATATATTTGCATAATCTCAAATTCCTTCAGAGGCTTTTGAAGTATCAACGTATCCTATATAGGGTTTAGAATGATTTCTTTTAATTAAAAAAATAAATAAATGATGTATTTCCTGGTGAATTAGATAATGTGGGAGATCTCCTAAATCAGCCTCCACACACTACTCTCCCTTGGCACTATATTCATTACTCTAGCAGCTGTTTTGCTTGGCCACAGACATCTTTAATATCTTCATGATTGTGGCTTTTAAATAGATCTCAGTCTTTGCTTTAATCCTTTTCATGGTAACTCTTGAGTTCCATAATCCACCTTCAATCTCTTCTAAGAACGTTGTCTTAAGCTAGACTGCATAGTATGCATATAAAGTAAGTCCTTCATACCTTCCATTGTTCCAAACCACCACTGACTGCCTTGCTTAAAATGTTTCCTCCATAAGCACAATAGCATTGTTTTAAAATCATGGTTACCAGTGATTGACCATTAAGGTCACCACTTTCATCATGAAGATACAATGATATTTTTTTCTTCAAACTCAAGACATTATGGAAGATAACATTGTGAATTCTTCTCTGTTTGTTGTGTATGATTTGATTTTCATACTACTTTGCTAACTTCCTTTAAGACTGGGTATTGCACCCTCAGCTGCAATCTCAAACAACTCACTCACTATCACTTGAAGATTCCTTTCATGAGCATCCCTCTATAAAATAAAACTATGCCCTATAGACTGCCTACTTACTATAGGGGACTCATTGTTTCATGGTATTGTAGTTCCTAAGATCCTTCAACCCACGCACACTACTGTACAATCCACAAGGTATTATTCACTATTTTTCCATCTTTGGTGAGTCTCAAAACACTACTCAAACATGCAATCCACTACCTCCATTATACAATATTAATGGCTAAGAAGAAACATTGAACCTATAATTACCACTATTACTTCATTTGGACAGTCATTCACTGATTGCATTTGCCTTGTCTAACACTACCAAAAGCATTTGAAAACCCTTAAGGTCAAAGTAAGGGGTAAGGAAACCCACCTAAATTCCTCCACTTTACTTGCAAGGTTTGAGCTTTATTATCTTATCACTACTTAGCCTATTTTTTAACAAGCCACATCTCAAGTGACTGTCATTCTTCTTTTTTGTAGATTGCATTTACAAATGTCACTAAGCTACATAGTGTGCTGGTTATTGGCTACAATCTTTAGATTTCAAGATTTTGTTATTAGCTACAATGTCTCAATCTTTCTGGTATTGCAACCTCATTAATCTGGTAGATTTATTGTTTATGTTTCTACGGAGGCCTAGGGTTTGTACCCTAATCATTCTCTTACCAATGCTTCTATTTTTTTTATTAAGGCTCTCTCAATGTTGAGGGCCTGGAGGGATAAGCTCATCATAAGAAGTGACACATTGCATCTTTAACTAAAAGGATCCATAAATCCGTATTGACATTAGCAATGATGATTCTGACTCGTTGCTCCTTAGGAATGGGTCACTTGCTCTTACTAGCTCGCTACCTCCATTGTTGTAGGAATTTTGTGGTCAAGTTCAATATTCTGATTTTAGGAGTCTTAACGGTTGGAAATCATAGTAAAATCAGAATTTAATAAGTTTTGGAATTAGCATTGTAAAGTATTTTTTGGGGTCATTAACTTCAGACTATCTTCTCTTTTACAGGGGTGGTTGCATGCCAAATTTTTTTGATGTAAAATATCAGAATTATTAGACTATGTTACCTATCTATGAATAAAAATTATTGGAGTGTGA
>VDFB02050648.1:0-25283 GCA_007258455.2 Sequoia sempervirens | reverse complement strand
GTTTGTTTTTTCCATGATGATTTTGCACATACATGCCAGTTGTTACATATATTTCTTGTGTTTTATGAATATGTTTAATGATATTGTAATGCCCATATTTAAACTAGGGAAAAAAAGCTTCTTTTTTTTTAACATTATTACAAAATGCTAACCTTAATACACATACAAGTACATAGTTCATGAATTGCACATTTAGGTAACATTTCTTGTGCAACATCATCATCTTTGTCATAATGGTTGGGAGTAGAGTAAGGAAATGAAAACAGTTCCCATTTGTCTCAAACATAAGGTCTACTAGACTCTTAGCTACCAACTCAAAAGTTGATACTCACTCTCGCATGAAGGTTAATATCCTTGAGAGACTACCTCAGCATGGATTCTCACATGAGGAAAACATATAAATATCATCATCTTGATTTACTATTAACCCTAAGGATCAATTGATAGGACACTATTTAACTTGATGGTCCTACCCCGCCTTTTTTTGTCATCCAAACGCTATTGTTGGAACACACAGAACAATTTCACCACAAAATTTTTATATGCAAATACTTAAATATTTATAATCTCCATGATGATTATTAATCTCTCATTGTACTTTATTTTATGATTATCCTCAATGTTTAACTATTATTAATTTAATTATAGAAAACAATTAAATTATTATACAATACATATATATATATATTTATTTTTGAATTTAAAAGATATAAATTAAAGAATAATTCATATGAATATTTAATTCATTTTAAATTTCTGAACATTTACATGTTATTTATTTCCCTTAAAAAAAAGAAAGAAGAAACGTATAAAGAGAGGTTTAACTCTCTCTCTTAAAGAATCCCTATTAAATACTAATCTTCACCTTTATTTAAAATCTTATTTAATTTAATGGACTCTCTTTAAAGAATATGGAACATATTCCCCTCTTTTAAGGAAGGAGATTTATATGTAAGGTATATCCATGATGGGTTTTGTTTTAAATTTAAGAGTGAATTCTCACGAACTTTAATTGTATAGAATGGAAAACTTAATGGCATTGGGTTATACTATGACTCTCATTAGCTTTATACGTTCCATGAACGATATACTCAAACCAGAGGCTCACCCAATGGTGGAGTAAAAAGAAGGTGGCGTGCAACAGATCATCTATGAGTTTGATTGGATTGCGTATAGTGTCCCCGACACATGGTTGTATTGTCCCATTTTATTTTATTTGGACCAATCTTATTTGTTGTTCTACGTATGCTGCCATATGGAAAGTCATAAAGTGGTGTCGTAGACAATATTACAGCTCCCCTTATTAGCTGCACCGACTTCCAACACTCAGAAGCTTACTCTACACCACACGACATTGACCCACTTTTCTTTGTACCTGGCTGTCAGCCAAGAAACCTATTAGTGTGTGGGCCATAATTCGATGTGAAAACCTCCACCATAGAAATTTATATCTCTGCTATAACTTTAGATCTCTTAAGGCAATTGGCTGGGAATTTTTTACCAGACTTTGATACTATCAAAGAATGAAATGTTGTAGGCAGTTCCAGCGCTAAGGGGAAACACAATTTGTGAATGAGCCTATCTATACCTGAAAGTAAGTCATTGAGGTGAGAAGCACTGGTAGCCTATTATTAACAATTCTCTAAGCTAATGCTACCCTAAGCATGTTTGTTTTCAACATGCAATGAGGAAAGTAGAGGCCTGTTTGTTGTGAGCCTACACCCTTGAAAGAGTCACAACCTACACTCCATTCTACTTATCAACAAGGTATGCTATTCATGTGTTATCCTACCACACTCATGTCCAAGCACAATAATTATCGATTCTAATGATTACAACAATTTAACAAAACATGTGTTGTTGACCCCTTATGTTTATCCTGTAGTGGAAGTGCTAGTGGACTAGAAGAGTTGGTAGATTTACATGATTCAATAGATCTAAAAGCTGGTTTATGATATGCAATCAGTTCAAAGTGAAAATGCTTAGACACAAAAAAAAAAGAGTTGAGAATACTATCTATTCTTGGACACCCCTAGGATGCATATTGGTATTTTACAGGAGGGAGAGTGTGTACGGGTAGTGTAAATCTACAATCATGTTGCTAGCCCATTTTTTCTTGTGAGGATCTTTGTGTATGTACTAGACACTATTCAATAGAAAGCATCATAGTTTTTTCTGTTTGAGATGGTTATAGGGAGGCCTGATGTTGTTCAAAGGCACGACCTTCTCCACAGGGCAATATCTCCCTTAGGAGTTGAACTGGGACGCATTCTCACCACTCTTTATTTTATTTCAAGATTACTCCTTTTTTTTATTTACCAAATACACTATCATTCCTATATTCTCAAAACTTAGACATGAATATCTTTTGTGTTAGAGCTTTATCAAAGAGTAATTAGCATTTCTCTATTCCTTCTTATGAGTAAATAAATTTCAGCCATATTTCAACAATGTCTGTGCATAAACAAAATTGGAAAGTAGGGATTAAACAAAATTTATAACATATGTTGTGTATTAAGAGTTTTAAGTAATCTTCATGTAGTCCTATTTTCTTAACACAAGCTTCTATCCAAAATTTATGTAAGCTACATATACTTATAGAAAAATAACCAAATTGTAAGATTTCCTTTTAAGTATTTTAGGGAGAAACGCACTTATGAAGGTATTATCCCATAAAATATGCTCAAGTTTTTAAATATGCTGAGCATAATACATCAATAGCTACATCTGCATTTAGCAATTTAAGCCTGGAAGTAAACTAGATGGTTTCTAGTAAACTAGTCTCTAGTAAACTGTTAAATATATAACAGTGATGAACATAATTATTGCTACCAAATAGATTGTCACATGAATACTTTTAACCAAAATGTTAAACATCATTTTCAATCTAAACAATATGCAAAACTTTTCCTGTGTCTGCATTTCTTGAATAGCAATAAGCTAGTGTGCATAAAACCTTACTCAGTAATTAATTTCATGCATACCTTTATTTTATTTTATTTTACTTCCTTTCTCAACTAGCAAACCAAAATGATATGTAACACCCCCGCCACGCAACCCTAGGGGAAGTTGCACTTCACAGCATAAACGCAATTATTTTTTTTATTTTTTTATTTTTTTTTATTTTTTTAAACAAACCAAAGTGAATGAAGGTTCACTACATAATGCCAACAACCCCTAAGGTCACAAGACTAAGCTTGCATTAACCCAATTATGAAACATGAATTAAAACCATTACATATATTGATTAACAATTAATTTCACATACATTCCATACATAATAAAATTAAATCAAAGATATAAGACTTCCACATGATCCCAATGATATGCTTTACCTCAAAGTTACAACACTCATTCCCCAAATGAGATACTTCTAGAATATATGATTACGATATACAACTTGAACCTTAATACAAAGAGGGGTATTAAATTACATCTATAATTGAAAGAATAAAACATGAAGAACTGGATCCTATGAGCTCTCCAGCTGGATTTCTCGTCCAAAGAACAACAGCCAACCCAATGGATTAAGATGCACGTTCCACCCAACCATGTGATACCCGAAGGCTCACTCCCCATGCTAGGAGATAGTAACAAGGATTCCTAAGCAAGAGCATCTACCACAAGACAAAGGCTACACCAAATTGGAATGAAATAAACACAAGTACCACATCACAAGAGCTGAAAGGCCATTCGAACAACTCTAGCATGACTCTCACACTACTGACATGAGTCACATTGCTTCTAGATAGAAAATATATCGAGAATGTCACAAAGACCAAGTACAAACTATTGACTTAGGAAGAGTGTCATCGCATAGCTCTTCAAGGGATATCCTCTGGGAATCTTCCTAGGCTCTAGCCCCCACCATGGGTTATCCTGGTGGCCTCTACCAAAATCCCGACACCCATACTCACTCATACAGAATCAAATACCTCTCGTTAAGACAAGATAGATGACCTTGCCATTCCATGCCTTCTCATCTCATCCCAAGTCTGGACAAGCCCTTGGGTCCATGAGCGAGGTGTAATTAATCTTGTTTGATGTTTGATGCAACCTAAGCTTCTAAAATTTTATTTAGTTATCACTGAATTAACCAACTTGCAAAGAGTTTCCTTGACACCACTTTCTGTGTTGGCCCCCATTACAAGCCACTCTTCTAAGACAACTCGTGGAGTAATTCCACACTCAAGGGTACATACGTGCAACCTAAGGAGAATTACTCATATATAGGACCTCAAGTCCTCACATCTCGTTCTCAATAACCGGGTTAAAATTGGATAAGTTTTGATGCACTACCCCAAAGGATTCAAAGGTTGACTATCCAAGAAGACAACCCAAAACAATAAATGAACCCCTATCTGGAAGACTTCAAGACCTTTACTCTATTTCACGAACCTCGAGAAAGAAAAAATAAACACTAAAAGCATTTCGAACAATTAAATAAGCTAATGTTCGAATTTCCTAAATCCAGTCAATCAGAGTTTTCATTACTTGCATTAATCCAATCAGATACGCCAATTTCATTTCACGACATTGATATGTTTAAAATCAATCATTACTCTAAGTTTCACGATTAAATTCCATAATCATAGTATTTTAATGATTAAAGTCTTTTGACTAAAATAAATCGTTCATTAACTCCAAATTTCATAATTAAACATATAATCAAAACAATTTAATAAAATAAGTCATCTGATTAAAATTTTAAATCAATTCCCTTACTCTAAGTTTTACAATTATTTTCATAATCAAAATATTCTAATCATTAAAACGTTTAATTAAAATCAATCCATCTTTATTTCCACCTAGTCTTAATCGATCAACTAAATTACACATATAACAACATACAAATATATATATAACAAATATATATATTTATATACTTAAATAAACTCATTATTTAAATAAATATTATTTAAATATTAAAATAATATTATATTTATAATATATATTATATATTATAATATATCTATATATTAATATATAATAATATTATTTTAATATTAATTAATATTTATAAAACTAAAATAAAATTAAAAATTAAAAATATAAATTAAATTTTAAATTTTATTTTTAAACAAAAAGCGACGCCCTAATCTGGGTGCGGCCCCACCCGCATGGGGAAGGGCCAGGCTGCCATGCAGCCTCCCCCGTGGGCGGCTTTGTGTGGGCAGAGGCGCTGCTTCCACACAGCACCTCCCGTGGGGGGTGCTACGTGGGAGCAACGCCTCCCACATGGGCGGTGCGGGGGTGCAGGGTTTCGGCCCTGCCTCCCTCATAATATATATATTTTTTAAAAAATTTTGTTTTAAAATAAAAAACCACGACCCAACAAAAAACGTGGGAATAGGGTAACCCCTATAAATTTTAAAAATAAAAATAAAAACATAAACATTTTAATTTACCAGAAACAAAATAAAAGCACAGTATATATTTGTAAATATATCTGTGTTTGCATATGCATAGGTATATTTGCAAATATATACCTAGATTTTATATTTACAGTGATATTGTGCAAATAATTAGCAAAATTTGCAAGAACAGAACTTAACTTTGCCCAACAACAAAGATTTTTAAAATGGAGTTTGAAATGGAGGTTTTATTTGGTTTTCCTTCTTATTTCATTGTGTAAGTTTTGTTTTTGTTTTCCTTTCAAAATCTATCAACAAATTTGCAAGATTTTAAATCATTTTTACATTTTTTCTTCGCATCTAAAATGGCATTCAAAAGCTTTCAAACAGCAAACAAGAAAAATGATTATTGTGCAAAACAACAAGGAATCAAGAAATAAGGTGAACCGATGTTTTCTCCCAAATGCTTGAAAGCTTCAACAATGGTGATCCAATCTCCAAATTCAGCCACATCCAAAGCAAATTCTCCACCAAAAACAAAACAAACAAATGAAATTTTCATTGCTTACATAGAACTTCCCCAAATTTGGTCAACCCCCAAAAATATCCCACCCACTAAATTTATTGGGCTTTTGGAGGATATTTCTATTTTCTAAAATTTAAAAACACATTTATTTTCAAACTCCTATTTCATTGCATTTTCAAAATTTCATAACAAACCAAAATCTCAAGGTTGCAATAATATGTCTTATTCAAATTTCCAAATGTGACATTTAAATACATGTCTATTTTGTTATTATCATTTAACTTAAATATCTAGTATGGTTTCCATTCCCATTAACAATTTAAATTTAAATATGCCATAATGGAAAAATAACTATTTCATTTAATTTATCACCATTTACCTAGTTAATCCATAGACTAAAAATGATTTTGTAACTTCGTCAAAAGTGCTTCCCAAAGAACAACCACATAAAACACACAATTTTTTTTTTAAAAAAAAGAACAACAATAAATCAATAAAACCAATATTAAATAATCATGTATATGAACATAAACTTCATTATAATACAAATAACATAACCGACTATGTTCTTTGGGGCACACGAGGTCACATCAAAATAAACATTACAATTCATCAACTCATAAGATATCATTCTAAGTACAAATAAACTATTAATGACAAGAATAGTTATATATACATAGATCCCATCACAAGGTAAAACCATGAGAAATCACATAACCAAATAAGAATACAAAGTTGAAATTTACATTACATCATCTTTTGAATATACGACATATCCATAATCATAATTTACATCATGATTCCCAAACAGTGGGATGAATACAATATACAAGATTATCAAAATACATGGAGATCAACTGGTACAATTCTTCAAAAGGATGAGACTGTGCCAACGAACGCTGATGGGGAACCCAACGGTGTGCGGAGCACGTTCCACCCGACCACCCCCGTGCTAAGAGGTGACAGAGAAGTAACTCCGACCAAGAATGTCAACTGACCAAGACTGACGTACAAGTATACAAAAAGTACCAACATAGAGCCATAACACAATACTCCAAATTACAATGAAACAAACAATAACATCATATAATAATACCATAAGAGTACAAGATCATGAATATCAATGAGATCATACAAAACCACAAAGTACACCAAAGATGAATTAGGACAATAAATCATAAATCAATTTAAATCCATTTAACAACAATCCAATCAAACTCCCATAACCTACTTCCAGAGGAACACAATAACATAAAACACATGGGCAACTAGGGGAGAGTGTCATCGCATAGTCCTACATGGGCTATCCTATGCTCTTCCTCCCAACTGGAGGCGCCGGTCCCATCTATGGCTATCCTGTGCCCTTCCTCCCAACTAGAGGCATCGGGTCCATAGGGTGACTCCCATGGAGTCAGATCTTGATCACAGGTAGCCCGTAGGGCTACCACACCATCACTGATACCTAGCTGGCTGGTGGTGGGTACGCCGAAAATGTTCCATCACCCAAATTGCATTTTTTAAAAAATAATTTCAAAACAACGAATTAGAGAGCCAAAATTTGAATCTAATTAATTAATTTTTTTATACTATCTTTCATTTATATATATATATATATGTGTGTGTATAAATTTATATATATATATATATATATATATATATATATATATATCTAATATACATTTATATATATATCTGATATATATACATATATATATTGCATACAAAAATATTTCGAATACAGAGAAATAAATTTCAATTGTACAATTTACTGTTTCAATATAAACATTTAAACACAGAATATATTTGTAAAATTTATCTACAAATGGGAATTTACACAACCCCGAATTCACAGACAGAACATTATTCTTTTACTGGTTTATTATTATTTTTAACCCAAAACTACAGTAACACTGTTCAATTCCAGAATCCCAACAAAATTTTACTTTAATTAAATAACAATCCCGAACCCCAGTAAGATTTTCTTGATTGAAAAAAAAAAATAGTCCAAAACATTTCTAAGGTTTCGAGAATTTTCTACATGCATTAAATTTCAAATCCAGGAGAAAATTTCATTCACAACAAAGAATTCTTATTTCATTTGATACTATAGAAAAAAAGATAATTTAAAAGAAGAAGGAGAACCTGGCGTCCTGCGCCTGGAGAAAACTGTAGAAGCTTTATCCTTCTTGCCAATCCAATCCTCCGCTAACGGTTGTTTCTAGCAGTAGTTCCAAGATCCTCCCTCAAACTTAAATCTTATTCCTCAATAAATTCTCCAAAATAATAATAGAAAAAGAATGCAATACTATAACAGAAAAATGACTGCCAATTTCTCCAAAATCTGTTGGAAAGAGAATGCCACCCCCTACCAACAAAAATCCCCTAAATAAAATCACACACAAAAGTCTCTTCCATTTCCCTTCCCTGTGAATACCAAAAGTCACATCTCAAGAAATAAATCAAAATAATTATTAATCCCTTTAATTCCTTTTGTTGCCTTTTTCATGCATTTACATTTCATTTTCTTTTATCATGCATTTGATTAAAAATTAAATAAATTTAAATCCACAAAATTGAACTTTTATTTGTTTATATATTCATCATCTCCACAAATACTTAAATTAAATAAATACATGCACATTAAAATAATTACAATCAACCATTTGCAAAATTTTCTTCAAAACACATTTAATATTTTCATAAACTACCATTTATTTATTAATTAATTACTTTATGCTTTATTTTATTAATTGCTTAATTATTTAAATCACAATATAAAATCATACACCACATTAGATAAGTCATGAAATCACAATAACATACAAAGACTAACGAAAGGTACAAGACAGTTGACACTTTGGAACGGAGTTACTTCCATGTCACCTTTGTTCAACTTCCTACCGTTGGGTTGGTACAATGCTCGCCCAGACCTATCGAAATAGGTGGAATCGAGTCTTATTCCTGCAAAGCCTGCATCCAACAAGGTGATACACAACATATATACATATAATCAATTACAAAGCATTGTGAGAAGGATTTGCAGTGTAGCAGGGCGCTCATGAACGAGTGATGCTACCTGTCCCCTCACCAATTCATATCATCATCTATCGCATTATAAATTTACATTAATTTGCATCACATCATAAATTACTATTCTCTAGTCTACTGCATTCCAAATAACTCCATCAAAACGATGATAATAAAATGTCATCATAATATCCATGGCATCATAAGAGTATTATAAACAGTAACAATCTAAGCTACCACAACATAATATCAACAGTATCATCAAAACCACAATGTGCAAAACAAACTACATAGAGAATGTCAAGAATCAAGCAAAGAATATTGAGTATTATAGATTTTATTAATTAACTCAAAATAACCAATGGAACAACTTGCATCACAACATTGAAACTAAAAATGTTAAATCCTCATTTAAATCATATCTACTATTTTTAATAACCATTAAAATAAGGAAAGCAATAGTTAACCAAGGAGGAATGAACCAAACAAAACTGTTAAACATGACGATAGCTATGACTAGAGTGATGACTTGGCACGGAAACCTAGCTACTATCTCCCAATCGATAACCGTTGTTAAATGGACACTGAACCTAAGGAGGCTGGACATGGGTCTTATAA
This sequence comes from Sequoia sempervirens, assembly GCA_007258455.2. NCBI lineage: Eukaryota > Viridiplantae > Streptophyta > Pinopsida > Cupressales > Cupressaceae > Sequoia > Sequoia sempervirens. The sequence goes on along the minus strand of VDFB02050648.1, from coordinate 15,758 downwards.
ATTAAGTAACTTGTTAAACTTCAAAGGAGCATTAAATAAACATGCAAATATATATACATAATAAGACAATGCCTTGAAGTGGAAGCATCGTATCCATAGGGCTACCGCAAGTGAGTGATACAATCCTATCCTTCACCATATACAAAGCTATAGTGCCTCCTCGCTTCGGGTCGCCTGATGTTAAGTAAGTTGACCATTGGGTGGTTATGTCATTTTCGCATGTTCGAGTAGTGTGATAAGTTGATTTTGAGGTGTCTTGATTTTGTGATTTTGTAATATTGTATAGTTTTGATTATTTTAATTAATTAAATTAAAAAGGATTAAAAGGGAACTTAATTTAATTGGGAAGTGAAATTATAACTGAATGAACTACATTAGTAAATGATACGATAACTATTTTGGATGGTTAATTATTAAATTAAAATAATAACTAAAAGAAGTATGAGTAATTAAACAATGTGATAAAATAAGGTTTTTATTAATTTCTTTGTGAAATAAATAATTAAATAAATGTTTTAATATAATTAGAGGTTATGAAAGAATAAAATTACATTGTTAATAGAAATAAATAAAAATAGAATATTGCAAGGTAATTATCATTTAATGTTTAAATTCGATTAATAAATTTAAAGTGAGAAAATATTAGAAAGGATTAAATATTAAAATTGTATTTGAGTTTAAATAAATTAAGGTGAAAATATTTATATGTAACTAAAAGAAAGATTAAATTATTAAATATTTATTGAATATTTAATAGATGACCTATTTGGTTCATATATTAAAGAGTAAATTATAAAATAATAATTAAGGGTCGTGGCTGTCATTCATTCATAACTGTTGGAAGTTGAACGGTTTCCCGAGAGGAGTAGATTCCTCCTTCATAATAAGGGTTTTCAGTTACTCATTGAGGAGGGTTCCACACTGGAAATATTGATGGCAGATGGGCAAAGGGGGAGACAGTGGAAATAAAATCTTTGATAACGCAAATGTCTGGAAGAGATGAAGATAAGTGATCCACTTACAATGGACTTTGTCGACCAAAGAATGCGCTGCAAGAAGGAGACTATGGACCGAGGAGTTTTCAAATGGGCTAAAATTAAATCTGGTTGCATATTGAATGGAGTATTCTTCTCAGCATGCTTCAAACTTCCACTGCTCATGTAGCATGAAGACTACACCGATTTGGTTGCACCTATGGAAGATTAATGCGCTTACATTGATGGTGGCCGGACTCGTGTGCTGTAAGCCAAGTAGGTGTGCATTGTTCCTGTATCTATGTTATTTTATATCTAAATTGCATCTATAGTATACCTATTCATCTGTATTTTGGTGGAAGCATAGACATGATTACTAATAGTATTCATGTGTGCCTTTATTTCATAGCACCACTCAAATATGATATACTGATTTCTTACTTATAGTTTACCGGTTCTCAAGCTGTTCTTTTCTTCTATCTTACATAGCCTTGATTTCCTTTGAAACAGTCTTGGTCATTGCCCTTCACTTGATAGCTATGTTTTGTCAATCTCTCCTTTCTAGCCGTGACTTCTTGGACCTATTTGTCATAGATTTGTATCTTCCAAATTTGCCTGGATTAAAGTTTTGCATGTATCACTTTGTGTTCTAGCAATAATTCTTCTGTGGCATTTCTTGAAAGTTCCTTAAGTATTTGTATCAAATATGTATTGTGCATATCCTGCATCACTGCATTCCTTGGGATGATGTCTTTATATCTGCTAGTTGCGCTTCCTTGAAAGACTCTTAAGTCACGTATTTTCACCTCACCTTTCTCCTTCCCTTCCGTTTAGTGAATAACATGTGAAATCTGATAATAATGCAAGTGAATGGCGATAGTTCCAAATTCCAATATTCACTTTCTGATATACTTGGCAACCTTTCACAGCTGCAACGCTTGAACATGGTAGGGTGTATAGATTTAAATAAACTCTCAGATTTTATTATTAAAACCCCAAATGTTATTCGCAAGACTGTGGCTTCTCACGTTTTTGCAACCGTAACCATCTCAAACGTGGAGGAAGCTTGGTTCAGGTGTCTTCTCTGATGCCGTCGATGAGCAGATTGTTCAAGTGAAGAAATTGAGGACCAATGAGCAGATTATTTAATTCTCTTGGTCTGCACAATGTTTCAAGCCTTTGCCAATTACCTCCGTTCAGTCGAAGCTGAGAGAAATTGATGTTATTGAATACAGTGTTTAGATGAGCTCCTTCGCGTAGTCTGGTAATCTAAATTTATATAACCTCCCTAATACCTGCACTTACACATGTTCGTTGCAATTCCCGATTTAAACTTTTACCTTCACTGCATTCTTTTCATTTACCATATGGTCTTTCCCTGTGTAACGCTTATCTGCCCTTGCAAATCTAATGGTTTTATGAAGGTTAATTCGGTTTACCAACTTTTACATCTATCATTCTTGCTCGTCATCTAATACTTGTATCTTTGCAATACTTAATCCACTGGTGTAAATGCCTCTTTCCACGTTTCTTCCATGACATATTATTCCTTGCCAAACTATATCCTTTCCGCCTAACTTCTTCACTGTCAATCTTGGCAGAATAAGAATATGAGCAAGGGGTTAGGGCTATCATGGAAAATAGCATTAAGTTATTTATTTTTGGATCTCACTAATGGACGTTATGTGTTCCACCATAATTATGCTCAAGTCCAAATTGGGGCGTCTCACGTGTAGTAATTATCTAAATTGTAATGGTTGCTTTATTGTGATTTATGAGTACTTCTATCGAAATTAGGATTCAACAATATAATTGCACATGCATAAGATATATATATCTAGAAATATGAGACTCTTAATATAAATTGACAAATATTGGAATTTCATGTTTATTGTTTTGATTCAGTTAATTATTTATTTAGAAAGATATTGTTAACACTTGATTGTATATTGTAATTACAATATCTTCCTGTTGGCGTTGTAGATTTACCTTAGATGTATTGTATTAAATAATCGGGATATCATCATTATTGATTAAGGTAGATTTGTTAATAAACTAGGAAAAATGATTCTTTAGACAACATATCGATACAATTATATATTTTGAAATTGTTATAAAACCTTATCTTTTAATTATTATTATTGTTACCAATCCAACACTCTAACCTTGCTCCTTCTGTCTGAGGAAACATATGTTCTTTTAGAATATTATTAATCATTGTATCTAATTTAGAATGGAAAGGTAGGTTAAAGATTTTAACTTGAGATTTTATTTAAATGAAAATTTAAAATATGGAGTATATATTGACCTTTTCTTATATGTTCTCTTATTTGGTAATTTAATTTTTATAGTACTAATTTTGTGATATCTTTTAATTCGTTTATATTTCTGTTAGTTTTAGAATTAAATAAATGTTATCTTAATATCTTTCTCCTCACATGCTTTTATGTTTGACTAATGGATAACTTGGCAAATGGGTAATGGAATCTTTCATATTATTTTTAAGACCTAGGAATCGTTATGTGAAATGAACATTTTTGTATAAACATTCATTCATGTAATTGTGTGACGTGAATATTAGTGTGATTGTTTTATATTTATAGGTTTATGAAGTAGATAGGGATATGTTGAAAATAAGAAAATTGCTTGGTTAAGATAGTTTTATTTTGGTAATTAGGAGAGTAGATGGTTGTAGAGTTGACTGTTTATTTTTGGATAAGATGTAGGGATTATGTTAATTAGATGATTTTTCTAAAAGATGACTATCTCCTTATTCTTTTTTTTGTAAATTCTCTTTATGGATGCTTACTTGTTTCATGATTGATTTGATGGTTTGAGCCAGTTGATTTGTAGATGATTATGTATTTTTATTTGATTTTATTTGAGTTTTGTTTATGGATGGAGCTCTTTTGTGTCATAAAGTTGTGATTAGATTTTGGTCCTCGCGGATGGATAGAAAGTGTTTGTGTTTTTATTGTTATTATTCATTAAGTGTATCCCCGTGTTTGAGGATTGTTATGATGAATTTGTTTCAATGTATCTCTTGAGTTGTTTAGTTTCCATAGGTGATCTTGATCATTGAGTTCATATTTGATTTTGTGGTGGAGTATTTTGGGTACAAATGTGATGCTTGGTTGTGATAAGTTTATGCTTCTTGTTGTATGCAATCTTCCCACTTTTATTATATTGCTGAAACATTTAATTACATTGTTGTCATGTTGGTTAATTTTTATCAAAGGTCATTTGTTTACCAACTGTACGGGTATCTTGTGAGGAGGAAATTGAGGTCTCCCTTGGATGCCTGGTTGCAGGCTTTTACCTCTGTTGTTGAAGGATTGTTTTGGGTGTTTCCGTATTGGTGTGAATACCTTTGGAGATTAATTTTGATTCAAGGAATCTTTTGTCATTTAAGTGGTGTTGCAATGTAATTAGGAACTCGTGTTTTGAATATGAGTTGTGGATAGTTGATCTCTTTGAATTTCTGATTTATTTCTTATCGAAGTTAAGTATGTAGTCTGGATGGAGTTGTTGATCTTATTTTGGTTTATTCACTCATTATATTTGAATTGAAAATAGTTCGTCAAGGTTTTGCTTTTATTGTTGTCAGATTTTCATGGGGAAACCCTAGTGTAACTTTTTGAGAATCTTCCAGAGGCTTGTTTTTATGGTTGGTCAATGTTCTCTCTCTATGTGCTTTGATGTGGCAAGTGCCTTGGTATTTGGATTTTAAAAGGGTTGTACGAGAATTGTAAGATTTTGATTATGTGTTTTTAGCAAGATGGGTAATGCCTTGCATGTTTCTCTATTGTGATCTATGTTGTTGTTATGTTGTACAACCCTTGGATTTTGGTTTTATGTTTTGAGTGTCTAGAGAGAGAGAGTGGCTCTAAGTGGGTGGTCGGCGCACAAAGGGGCGCCAGGATAGCCCTCATTAGAGTGAATTTAATAAGTGATAATTTAAATAATTAACTAGGGATGGGTAGTAACACACTAAAAGATAATTGTTGCCTCATCCGCCTTTTAGTGCGACCACAGACTAAAGGGGATTGAGAAGGCCGTGGTGGGCATGATCGTTGCCTTGTCTTCATGAAAGGTAACGATTCTGCATGAGCAACCCTATGGAGCTGCCTTTATAGGTAGTCCGGATAACCATACATGGAGGCGGCTCCTAGCTTGTCCGGATAATCCGGCCGATGGAGGCGCACCTTGTGATAAGTAGTCCGGAGAATCCATGTTAAGCCATGCAATGACACTCTCCTCTAACACTCCTTATGTTGCTTCTTTGGAAATCCTCTGGAAGTGGTTCTTTGTCTTGAATTGATGAAACATAGTTGTTTGAAATGATTTATGGTTTCCATCTCATTTGGATCTATGCAGTATCTCGGTCCTGCAACCTTTGTTGATGTTTGGGTTTTGACCTTGTACTCTTATGGTACTGTTATATGATGTTGTTGTATTGTATTATGTTTATTAATTTAGTTTGATTTGGAAGTGTTTTATGATCTTCCTTTGGTTACTTGTTTACTGGTCATTGCTTTGATTTATGAGATGAGATTTATGACTTTGAGTTATTATGTTAACTCTTGGATGTTGTTGATTATGTCATTGTAATCCTTGGGTTTAATGATACTTTTGTATGACGTTGAGTCTTGTGGTTCCCTGTTGTATGTTCTTGGTTGAGGTCTCTTTCTTGTTCGCTCCTAGCACGGGGGGTGGGTCTTCGGACTCACATGGTCGGGTGGAAGGTGCTAAGCACCCCATTGGGTCCCCAGTCGAGGATCGAGAGGAGCAAATTGGTGCTGTTGCAGCGACTCCAGAGTTGTATCTGTCTTGGAGCCAATTATGATTCTTTGTATTCCTCTATTCAATTGTATCATGTTATCTTATTGTATGGGTTCTATTCATGATTGGAATACTTTTGTATCATTGTACTTCTTAAACATAGTACTGCAATGTAATGTAACATTAAACCTTATGTGGCTATTGGCCATGGTAGTTGTTATTCAATGTGTTGAGTTAATCATGTATATGTTGCTTTTGCATACACATATGGTTTCTTATCAATGCTTTATCATGTATGTGTTATATTTGTTAATGTTTATTCTTTGGCTTTTATACTTTATTGTTGTGGTGTGAGTCTAAGATGCGTAATGACTCCTCGTGTTCCCCAAAGGATGTATGTGTTAATGAATCTATTTAAATGGAATTCATGTTATGACTTAATGTGTATTGCATGTATGTCATGTTAATCTTTTAAAAAAATCTGTAAGGGATTATAGTGTAATTGTCCTTGGGGGTTCGCAGACGGGCGGGCTGCTACATAGGCTCTAAAACTGACGAGTCTAACAACCACAATATAATTAAATCACAAAGAATTTTAAATTAAATTAGTGTTACACAAATTCAAAACATGGCATAATGATAACATCTAAATAAAATCCCATCACATCAAAATATAGTGTTTACATCGCTTAATAGATAGTGGTCAAAATAACCATGTGCCAAAACGGAGTGCTAACAAAAGTGAAGCATACATAAAAACAATGATCGATCCAACGTTCAAAATGGAGGGGTGCTACATGATATAACTATTTTTTTATATTTATAGTATAGCCAAATAAAATATACCAAAAACATATCATTCATTTTATTTTGAGACAAAGTACGAAACTGGTATTTTCAATGCAACCATCATGAATAAATACTTATTGCAACACACAGCCTTTTTTTTTTATAATATAAGAGGCTTTACAAAAACATTACCATAATCCTCCTCTAAGCATGAATGCACATTTCTATTTATTTGCATGCAAGAGTAAACCTCTTTCAAAGGTAAAATTTGAGTTATACTATACAACCTTTCCAAGTGAAATTGCATTCACCCCAAAAAAATAGAACAACTTTATTTTGACATACTATTACCAATGCTATCCATAGAAAACATAGCCATTCCAAAAACTGTGAGCTTCTTCAAGTCTTCATATAGCATTCATACATTTTCTTCAACCTACAAAAACACACACAAACTTTTCTCTAATGGCCAATGGGGTGCTCACCTCCCAGCCTTTGGTTGGAAAACCAAGCACCCCCAAGCTAGGAGGCAATTGAGGGAACCGGGTACATACAAAACCAAGCAAAACAATATTTACACACACATGATACACACAAGATTATTTTCACACCCACCAAAGGGAATTTCACATAACTTTAGGATTCCATCAAAATACAAAGAGGGGGATGGGGGGTGGACTACACACTCCATATGGGGACTTATAGTAATAGCAACAACAAAAATTCAATATCATTCTCCCATCATTTTACATGCAACCCTTCTTTAATAACTTCTCTTTCTCCAAAACTCATACCACCAAAACCAATTCTACCATTTCACAACTACATATGGATACTCATACCCTTTTTGAGCATCTCCTCTCAAGGAGGGATTAAACTTCCCCATAGAGGTTCCTACTCCATACCATCCCCAACAAGGGATGCTCTTCCCAACTGGGGTGAGCCTATCCCTACACAACCCTTTTTCCCATAACACATAATACATCAAAAATACAAGAAGATATGCTCCAAGATCAATTTGAAATAAACACACAAATCAAACACAATAGATAAAGTTTCAAGCACATCTTTTCACCTACACATATAATCTTTCAAATACAAACATGAAGTAGAAAACAAAAGTGGTGAATCTACCTTAAAACCAAGCTCAAGGAAAGATGGGTTGAGGATCCACCGACTCCTCTTCTTCCAAGATTTTTCTTCAAACTCCTCCCTCCCCCAAAATTCAACGAAAATCAAGAATGCCCAAGAATCCCTTAACCCTTGTTTTGAGTTTGCTTTATAGAAAATCAAGTTTTAATTCCTTTGAATAGGGAGCTGACATTTGTCAACCTTCCTTTCACCCTCCCAGGCACACTCACCCATGTGTTCTCACACATGTGTAAGGACTTGGGAGGCTTCCAAGAAAACATGGAGAAGTGGGATTGGAAAGGGACTAGTCCCCATCCCACTTCCCAAACCTTATTTTCGTCAAACCTCTTTAAGGCCTCAAAAAGAGTGCCCTATCTTGAGACTGACCCATGATTTTGAGCTAAAAAGGTGCCTAACCCATAGGTACCTACCCTAGGGACCTTAAACCCATAAAAACACTTTAAAAATATCACTTTTCAATCCCCAAAAAGTGCCTAAAAGTTCAAATCCGAGTTTGTCCACTTGGATAGACAACTCACCTCATAGATGGACTAACGTGGCAATAAAAACTAAATCAAAAACATTCACAAATAACATCAATAGTTACATGATAGAACTATAATCCCTTCATATGAACTTTAGCTCGGTTTCACTGTTTAATTTACATAGGGTTCCCAAGAGTTGCCTCCCATTTCCATTGGCCATGGAAAATGTACCTGCACACTCAATACACACATTAATTCATCCAAGTAAATTATATTCATATAATAATCAAATCATTTGAATCACAATTGCATTCACACAAGTTTCATAATTTTTATAGCATAAAGATCCTATACCATAATTGAAAAATCATGAGCCACCTATCTTATCTTATTTTCATTAACATTAATTTCCATACTTATCTAATTGCAACATGATTGGTTCACACCACTTGTTTCATTCCTTCATCACTAAGTTTTCAGATTCAAATTGAACAAACTCAATAACCAACATAAAATTAGATCAATCATTATAGTTATCTAGCATGTCACATAATCAAAATCAAATAATCATATTAAATTAAATGTTCAAATATCTTGTCATCAATGATATCAATAGGGATAGACAATAACCAAACTCAAAATAATCCAAGTACTATATGTAGCATAGTCATAATCAAACCATCACATGAACACAAATGTCTAAATCTCCTATCATCAATGGTATCATCGGTATAATCAATAATTAAACTTAAAATAGTTCACTTACTGGATGTAGTATAGAGGTGGGCCTCACAGATATTCTCTCCTCCTCTTTAAAAGTTCTATTCAATGTTGGGTTTCGATCATCTCTCATTTTCCTATGGTTCTTCAGTGTTTTCCCAATAGTTCTTTTACAATTTACCTATTTGTCTATAACATTTAGTCCCAAATAATGCAGCTCCAATTTAGAATATATATGTATATATATGGGTATGTGCAGGATCATGATGGGCCAAAAAGTGGCAATATGATGGGTATATGTAGGATATGTGGCTGATGACTTTTTTTAACCCAAAATTGATGAAAGAAAAGGGTTTTTAAAGGATATTCTTAGCTTTCCACCAATATAAATTATGCTTGACTTTGAATTTAATAAATAATTATAATTATTCATTTTCTATTTGAATTACGACTAAAGTCCTGATTGATAGGGTGATTGAAAAAAATCTATAGCTTTCAAATAGTATCACATTTTTTGAATTTGAAACATGTGTCACATTCTATGTTTTGCATACTATAGGATTAAAAAAAAATTGAATTTCATGAAGTTTTGACCAAGTTAAGGTGGTTAGACATACAAGTTTTTATATTTTTTAAAAGTTGTAATAAAAATTTCATAATTAATTATTTACTAGGAAAAAAAAATAAAAAAATATGCATCACATTGAGACATGAGTCCTCTACTTATATCTAAAATCTTACAAAATAATATTATCATTTTATTGTGCTTACGGTGGTCAGACAGATATCTACTTCTTATTTTGTCCCTAAAATTTAAGTACTATCGCATTGAAATTTCAAATTTTCACCAACTAGATTTTTTTTATTTAAGTAAACGTAGTAGTTTAGAAAACACATTCAATTTTCTATAGATTCTATTCTTAAATATTTTTGAAATAATATAGATAGCTTATTCAAATTTTTATATCAAGTTGCCTAACTCAGATTTTCTAATTTTTTCACCACTTAAGGGCCTTTTTTCCCATGATAATCTTGCACATACCCATATATATATGTATGTATGTATGTATGTATGTATGTATGTATGTATGTATGGGATTTAAGTATACTATGAAATTTGTCTGGAAATATATTGATTAGGTTGCATTGTCAAAAGAGCCATTGTGGTGTTGGTTTGATAGCAGACTATTGTAAAAATTGTTGCCTCCACCTCTCTTTCAAGTTCCCAATAACAAACTATTCTTCATGATTTCATTTTTTTTGGTTCCCCATGATAGATTGTTCATTATCAAATTTTGCATAACAATAAAAGGTTAATTGCAGGTAATCAAGAACCCACATTAAACATATTCAAATAATTGAAGTTGTCTATGTAAGATTTGGTTTGTGAATTCAAAATTTGAGCTACATTATTTGGCACTAAACCCACATTAAATAGAACTTGTAAATGCAATGGGTGGCAATAATCTGTGTAAAATGGCTATAAGGCCGCAGAGTTAATTGGGAATTTGAGCTACTTTACTTGGTAGTAAATATTATAGAGAAATAGAGAAGAATTTCCTAGGGTTTCAAATGATGATGTGGAGCTTACCTCTTCAACAAAACATGTTCCTAAATGTTGCTCATTGGTCAATAAGGATTGCAAAAAAATTATGAATTTAGAATTGAAAAGGAAACTATTACACGGTTTAGTTGTCTTGTATCAATATGTTTCATGATATTCTTTTCCCCTCATTTGTTTGAGTATCAATATGTTTCATGATATTCTTTTCCACTCATCTAATTGAAGTAGTTTGTAACAGATTATTCTATTGTTCTTGTAACAAGGATTGTTTTAAATTTTTTAGATTCTAGAATTTTTGTCGTGGTTAATTTGTTTGGATGGAACTTGTTATATGTATTGTATCAATATGTTTCATGACGTTATTTTTTACTCAACTATTTGAAGTGAGTTTGAAGCTGCTTGTAATAGATCATTGTATTATTCTTATAACAAGAATTGTTTTCATATTTTAGAATTTTGTAATTTTTTCCATGGTTATTTTGTTTGGATGGAACATGTTATATGTCTTGTATCGATATGTTTCATTATATATATTTTTACCTCGTCTGTTTCAAGCTCCTTGTAACAAAATTGTTGATTGTCATGATTTAGCTCTTGTAAATTCTAAAATTTTATACTCTACTAGAAACTGCAAGCATGGTGTTGATCTTTTCCTTTGGGCTTCTTGCAACTTTTACATAGAAAGATACATATATGCATATATATATATATATATATATATACATATATGTATTGAATTCCCCATTTCATATTTAAAAAAATACATATATGTAGATATATATATCCATGTATACAGACCAAGACAAGTGTGTCTTGTTTGACAATCCAACAGTGATTTATATATACACATGTATATAGAAGAAAATTTGTATGGTATCATTATTCATATTTATGTATACTTTGATTCAGAAAGAATAAAAAATACCACAGGACCATAATGCCTATTTCAACAATGCAACTTAATTGATATATTTTCTCACACATTTTGGAGTATACTTTCCTATACTGCAACATTGAATGTTGCATTTACTTACTCCAGCACCATGGTTCAACAGAACTAGGATGCATTAATCCTCACATGAACAAAAACCTACAATTTTGTAATAATACCCCTCCTCTTACTGTTTGGATTTATTATTTTTCTATGCGTTCATTTGCTACTTGTGACTATGATGGTACTGTTATTGTGTGATTTGGTTAGTTAGACTTTTGATGATGCTGTTATTCCATTAGTAGACATGATTATTCTATATGACATTGTGGTTGGTAATGTTAGTTGATTTTCAGAATTATATTATGATGCAGTGATTTAATTAGATATGTTATGAGATGATTGTTAGTTAGAAATGTTAATTTTATTGGTTATATTATAATTGTTAGAATAGGTGTGATGAAGGACAACATGGCATCACTCGTTCGCGAGTGCCCTACTATGTTGCGATTCCTTCTCACAATGCAGTATTTCGATTTAATGCTTTGATTTTAGATATATGTATGCACATGTACACAACTTCGTTTGTATGCAGGATTTGCAGGTACAAGTCTCGATTCCACCTGCTTCGGCAGGACAGGGCGAGCACCAATAGCCCAACGGTTAAATGTTGAAACAGAGGTGACGATGAAGTCCTCCCGTCCCATGATGTCAGATCGTCTCGTTTGATTGGTATTGTTCATTTTGTGTAATTGTCATCATTTGTGCTTTGTGTTTTGTATTTTGGTCGTATTTTGTTTAATGTTGGTACTTTTTATATTGTGGTGTATTCGATTTAAATGATGGAAATAATTGGTTGTTTTAATGTTAGATTTAAATTCTATTTAAATATTTAAATGATTTAATTATTTTTGAAAGTCTTATATTTCAATTAAATGAGAATTAAATATTAAATGTGTTTTAACTATTTTAATCAATTATCTGGTGGAGGATAATTATTAGAATAATTTATTTAAATTAAATAAGTAATGTGATGTGCAAGTAAAGTTGCAAAAATAGAAATTAAAACAATAAAAAAAAAAAAACAAATAAAAGAATGAAAAGTTGTGCAAACGAATAGGAATACAGATCTAATTAAAAAGTTTGCTTTTAAAGAATGATTTTCTTTTAATTTTGATTTTTAGAGTTTTTAGAAGAAATTGTCAATATATTTTATTTAATTGGGGAATTTTGAAAGATTAGGGAGACAGAGGATTATTGTTACAGAGGTTGCACAAGATATTGACTATGCATTTTTGAATCTTAGAAAAAAAGATTTTTTTTCAAATTTTGTTCTATATTGGGAGAAGAGTTTTAGAAAGGGATGGGGGAGATCTATTATTGGTGTTGCTTTGGAGAAGTCTTCTGAACAAAGGATCGGAATCGGGTTCGAGCATAGAATTTTGTAGAGTAGATTTTGAAGATGGAACGAGAAGCTTTGTGTAGAGGCCATCGGATTTAGATAGTCAATAGCAGATTTTCAAGAGCGCCAGACTCCAGGTTCAAATTCTCGTTCTTAAACTTTCTGATTCAAATAAAATAAAATAGTAAAATATGATCTAAATAAATCTGTGGTTGCAAAGGAAACATATGTCTGAGATTTAATTAAAAAAGGATATTTTGTGAAAGAAAACGAAAACTCTTGGAAATTATATTTTAATTAATAGCAAACTGATGGAAGAGGTTCTGAAAATGTTCTGTGTTATACAACCTGATCATGGAAAAGATTTATTCTTGGAACCCTTGAAATTGTCCATTGTATTTATGATTTTTTTTACGATTGGAAAATATTTTCCCTTGAGTTAAATGAATTTAAATACTTGTCTTTGCTCTAAAATATATGTGTTTTGTCTTCTTCATAAAATTTCATTCCTAGCATATGTATATGTTTTTATATTTATTTATTTTCAATATATATTTATATATAGAAACATTAAAATTATAGATTTGAAACTTTTATATTTATGCGTCGGCCGAGTTTCATTGGAGAAACGAATTAAAATAAATAAATTTAATTTTAAGTGAATTCCTTTTAAAAAAAAAGGTATGTTTTAATATTTATATTGGGTGTAGGGGAAGGACGGCGGAGGCCGTACCTTCCCCGCCTATTGGTTACGGACGGCCGCACAAGAGTCTCGTAGGATCGGCCGGGTGGGCGCGAAGAACTGCGGATCGGCCACGCGACAAAGAATTTCACGGACTGCCGTAAAATTCCTTCCGGCAGCCTATATTAATATATTATTTGACTTTTATTATTTTGTATATAAAAAAAAACTCCTGTTTTTTAAAGCTTTTTATTTTATATATAATTAATCATATATATATTTTATTGTAAATATATTTTAGTCACATATATATGTATAATTATATAAATATCTTCGTTGTTATATATATATATATATATATATATGTATATTATATATATTTATATTTATATTTGTGTTGGTATAATCCTTTTCACTAACCGACAGAAGGAAATTATTAACTCGAGATAAATAATAATAAATTAAATACAATAAATTTGATGGTAAATGGTGTGTATAAATATGTATGAGTTATATATATCTATATAGACACAAAATAAATGTTGATATTTGTTGATTTTGATTCTTTTGGTTAATTATGAAAAGAAAGTCCCTTTTTTTAAGCCTAACGATTAGGAGATAAAACTTAAATAACATCCAACCTTCCGTAAGGAAAAGTGCATCTTAACTCTAAGTATGGAAGAATAGGTAAGATAATGTTTTCACCTTTTGTAGATGATGCTTTTACTCTCTTTGTTAAAGAGAATGCTTCTAGGGTAAAATTAATAGGTAAGTGATAGATTCTTTAAATAACAATAATATAAAAGCTATCATGAGGAAGTTTCATGGTTTAAATTTAGGAAATTTATAAATGACATGTGTTTGCCTTTTATTTATTTAAAAATAAATAAATTCTAGTATAAAAGTTACTTTTCAGATTTTAAGGTAATTGATCTTTAGAATTAAAATATTAAGTGATTTTTAGTATAATAAAATTTAATTTGTTATAAATAGTTTTATATGTAAAAGTTAATTGGCATGTATTATTTTATTATTATTTGTTCTGTATGGCTATGTATATATATATTTATATATTTTAATATATGTATATATATATATTGTTTTATTTGATTATAATTATTTATTTTATTTTATAAAAAGGAATATTAGAATGTGTGGATTATTTTGAATAAAATTGAATAATAGGATAATTTTCTAAAAAGAAATGTTTTGGGAAAAGATAATTTTTCCTTGAGAGTAATTGATTTTCTTTAGATAGGTGAGGTAAAATATATAGAAAGGAGGGGGTAATGGTGTTATTTTATAAGTAATTTAAAATTTGTAGCCTTGGGTAAGTAGTTTTTAGGTAGTTTCTTCGATTTAAGGGAGTTAGTATTTTGTAAGCAAGCAATTCAGAGAAAATTGGAAAATTAGATATAATTTGATGAAAGATTATTTAGGCCCTTTCTATAAGAAATACATTTATAAGTTTGTATTTTTAAGAGTATGAACCTATATGTGCAATGGTATTTTGGGTATCAATAAAACATGTAGAAGTGTGGAGTAGATCTTATGGTTAAGTTAAAGAGTTATGTGAAACGTGAAAGTGGTGCCTCTATTGAATTGTTGGATTGATTTCGTTATCGACTGGACTAATTTCTGTATTAAGTTTGTGCATTGGTTGATCGTTTTGTTGTGTTAATCGTTGATCTTGTTTAAGTTTTTTTTTGAATTAAATTGTAAGATCGTTGTGTATTGTATGGTCGGGTAACCTAGGAGGAGAAATAGAGGTCTCCCTTGGATACCACTCGAGAGTGTATCAAATTTAATTGTGAAGATTTCATTGGGATGTGGCCACTCACTACCTTATGTTTGTTGACTCGTTCTTGATATCTTGTTTCTATTGTTAGTTCTTTGATGAGGAAACCCTAGTGTAAGCCTTTTTAGAGTCTTCTAGAGGCTTGTTTTATTTTTGGTGAATGTCCATCATTTTATGTGCTCTTGACATGGCAAGATATTAGTATCATTAATTTGAAAGGGTTGTACGAAACTTGGTGAGACTTGGATTATGTGTTTATAGCGAGATGGGTAATGCCTCGCATGGTTTGGCCTTGAGATTATTTGCTTTGTCTGTAGCGGTACAACCCTTGCCTAGGTTGGATTTATGTTAGAGGTCATAGGGAGAGTGGCTCTTTGTGGGCGCCGGCGCCTCAGGATGAGGAAGGGCTCAGGATAACCCACGAAAGAGTAGTAAACAAGTGATAACCTAAACAATAGATTTAGGGGGTTGGGTAGTTTAAAAACACAAGATAATAAAAC
>VDFB02050647.1:0-15174 GCA_007258455.2 Sequoia sempervirens | reverse complement strand
AAAACCCATTTCTTAGGTTTTTCATAAAAAGATTCATAAAATTTACCTTTGTTACGTTTACTGCTTCTTCTTATCGAAAAAATCTATCTTTTTCAAGAATAACTTATTTTTTCAAAAAACGAACCATCTGGGTCCCTTTAGCACAAGAGCACCTATAAAAACCATATTTTGATTTTCCCCAAAAAAAATCATTTCGTATATTCTATTTTTGCGGGGTTCTTGCATGTTGTTGAAAATATAGTTTTTCAAAAAGAGGACGATCTGGGTCTACTCATAGCGACATTCTCCACAAAACCCATTTCTCATAACTTCTACTTTTAAAAAAAATGTATCTTTTTAAAGAACAACTTATTTTTTTAAAAACCCAACGATCTGGGTCTGTTGAGCACACGAGTACCTATGAAACCCATATTTTCAATTTTCCCACAAAATTTGTTTTTCAAAAAGGGGACGATCTGGGTCTACTCATAACGACATTCTCCACAAAACCCATTTCTCATAACTTCTACTTTTCAAAAAAATGTATCTTTTTCAAAAACAACTTATTTTTTCAAAAACCAGACGATCTGGGTCTATTCAGCACACGAGTACCTATAAAACCCATATTTTCATTTTTCCCAAAATTGTTTAAATTCCCTATTTTGAGATTGTTCTTGCATGTTGGTGAAATATTAGTTTTTGAAAAAGTATTTGGGTCTACTAAGGAATGACATTCTCTACAAAACCCATTTATCCCATTTTTCATAAAATGATTCAAAAAATTTTCCTTTGTTACCTCTACTGCTTCTACTTTTCAAAAAAACTTATTCTCTCAAAAAACGGATGATCCATGTCTCTTTAGAAAATGAGCGGTTTCTGAAAGGTGATAGAAAATACACGTAAAGAATTCCCAACTACAGTGTAATCCACCAGCGTCGTCACCAAAGTTTATTGATGGCCACAACTACTTTAGTTGTGCATTTTATACGTGTACTATCTATCACGTTTCTTGAACCTTCATTTTCCATTGAGTTATAGGCACACATAGGATATTGCTCTTATTTGAGTTTTTGTGGGCCATCAATCA
Organism: Sequoia sempervirens; assembly: GCA_007258455.2. Taxonomy (NCBI): domain Eukaryota; kingdom Viridiplantae; phylum Streptophyta; class Pinopsida; order Cupressales; family Cupressaceae; genus Sequoia; species Sequoia sempervirens. The sequence continues at coordinate 14,108 of VDFB02050647.1, read as the reverse complement.
ACTTTGGTGACTATGCTTATGTATTACACTATAGTTGTGCTTTCTATATACTTATTTTCTATTTCATTTCATGATCCTTCATTTTCTTGTTGAGTTATAGCTGTATTTAGAAAGCCGCTCATGTTTGAAATTTCTTTGACCATTGATCAACTTGCGTGACTACGATTGTGGATTGTATTTTAGTTGTCTATTTTGTACGTATATTTTTAATTTCCTTTCATGAACATTCATTTTTTGTTTAATCATAGCCCCGTTTAGAGAAATGCTTGTGTTTGAGTTTTTGTGGGCCATAGATCAACTTTGGTGACTACGCTTTTTGATTACACTGTAGTTGTGCATTCTATGCACATTTTCTATGGCCTTTAGCGAACCTTCATTTTTGTTGAGTGATAGCCGCATTTAGGAAACCGATAATGTTTGAGTTTTTGTCGGCCATCAATGAACTTTGGTTACTACGATTGTGGATTTTACTATAGTTGTGCATTATGTATGCATATTTTTAATCGCCTTTCACGAACCTTCATTTTTTTTAATTATAAGCGCACTTAGGAAACTGCTCATGTTTTTGTAGGCCATCGAACAACTTTGGTGACTACGATTGTGGATTGTACTGGTGTTGTCCAATCTGTAAGCATATTTTCTATCATCTTTCTTGAACCTTCATTTTTTGTTGAGTTATAGCGGCATTTAGGAAACTGATCATGTTTGAGTTTATGTGGGACATCGATCAACTTTAGTGACTACGATTGTGGATTGTACTATATTTTTAATCGCATTTCATGAACCTTCATTTTCTATTGAGTTATAGTCACATTTAGGAAAGGGCTTGTGTTTGAGTTTTCTTGGGCCATCGATCAACTTTGGTGACTACGATTGTGGATTGCTTTGTAGTTGTGCATAATGAAAGCTAATTTTGTATCACCTGTCGCAAACATTCATTTCTTTTACTTATAGCCGCATATTGGAAAGCACTCATGTTTGAGTTTTTGTGGGCCATCGATAGATTTTGGAGACTACGCTTGTGGATTACCCTGTAGTTGTGCATTCCATACGTATATTTTCTATTTCCTTTTGTGAACCTTCTATTTTTTTAGTTATAGCCGCATTGAGGAAACCAATCATGTTTGAGTTTGTTTTGGCCATCGATCAACTTTGGTGACTACGATTTGTGATTGTACTATAATTCTACATTTTGTATGCATATTTTTAATTGCATTTCACAAACCTTCATTTCTTGTTGAGTTATAGCCGCATTTAGGAAACCACTCGTGTTTGAGTTTTCGTGGGCCATCCATCAACTTTGGGGACTACAATTGTGTATTGCACTATAGTTGTGCATTATGAACGCTAATTTTCTATTTCCTTTCGTGAACCTTCTTTTTTTGTTGAGTTATAGCCGCATTTAGGAAACCGCTCGTGTTTGAGTTTTTGTTGGCCATCGATTAACTTTGTTGACTATTCATGTGTATTACACTGTAGTTGTGCATTCTATTCGTGTATTTTCTATCGCCTTTGACCAATCTTACCTTTTTGTTGAGTTATAGTTGCATTAAGAAAGCCACTCATGTTTGTGTTTTTGTCGGCCATAATCATCTTTTCTGATTGCACTGTAGTTGTGCATTATGAACACTAATTTTCTATTGCCTCTCGAATTTTTTTCACTTTTTGTAGAGTTATTCCCGCATTTAGGAAACCGCTCGTGTTTGAGTATTTGTCAGCCATTGATCAACTTTGGTGATTATGCTTGTGGATTACATTGTAGTTGTGCATACTATACACGTATTTTTTATTCCCTTTCGTGAACCTTCATTTTTTCTTGAGTTATAGCCACATTTAGCAATCGCCTTTCACGAACCTTCATTTTTTACTAAGTTATAGCCGCATTTAGGAAAACGCTCGTGTTTTAGTTTTCATGGGCCATCAATCAAGTTTTGTGACTACGATTGTGGATTGCACTGTAGTTTTTCATTCTATACGTGTATTTTCTATCACCTTTCATGAACCTTCAAATTTTCTTGAGCTATAGCTGCATTTAGGAAACCACTCGAGTTTTAGTTTTTGTGGGCCATTAACCAACTTTGGTGACTACGTTTGTGGATTACACTATAATTGTGCATTCAATAATCATATTTTCTATCCCTTTTGGCGAACCTTCATTTTTTTTTGAGTTATAGCTGGTCAACAAAAATGAAGGTTCGTGAAAGGCGATCGAAAATACGTGTACAAAATTCACAACTACAGTGTAATCCACAAGCGTAGTCAGTAAAGTTTATTTATGACCCAAAAAAACTCTAACATGATCAATTTATTGGCCATCGATCAACTTTGGTTACTAAGATTGTGGATTGCACTGTAGTTGCACATTCAATACACATATTAATCACCTTTCATGAAGCTTCTTTTTTCTTTGAGATATCACCACATTTAGGAAATGCTCGTGTTTGACTTTTCGTGGGCCATCAATCAACTTTGGTGACAATGATTATCGATTACACTATAGTTGTGCATTATTTCTATCGCCTTTAAAGTGAACCTTCATTTTTGTTGAAAGTTACACCTCATTGCGCTTAGGAAGCCTTCGTGTTTGAGTTTTAGATTTAGCAGGCATCGATAAACTGGTGACTACAATTGTGGATTAGACTATAGTTGTACATTCTATATGTGTATTTTCTATCGCCTTTTGCGAACCTTCATTTTTTGTTGAGTTATAGCCGTATTTAGGAAACTACTAGAGTTTCAGTTTTCGTGGGCCATTGACCAACCTTGGTGAATACACTTGTGGATTACACTGTATTTTTGCATTCTATACGAGAATTTTCTATTGTCTTTCATGAAAGTTCATTTTTGTTGAGTTATAGCCGCTACATTTAGGAAACCACTCATGTTTGAGTTTTTATTAAACTTCGATCAACTTGGGTTACTACGATTGTGGATTAATTGTAATTGTGCATTCTATAGAAGTATTTTGTATCGCTTTTCATGAACCTGCATTTTTTGTTGAGTTATAGCCGTATTTAGGAAACTGCTCGAGTTTGAGTTTTCGAGGGCCATTGATCAACTTTGGTGACTACGCTTGTGGATTACATTGTTGTAAATTATCTACGCTTATTTTCTATAACTTTTTGCGTACCTTCATTTTTTGTTGAGTTATATCACATTTAATAAACCACTCATGTTTTAGTTTTTGTGGACCATCTATCAACTTTGGTGACTATGATTGTGGATTGTACTCTAATTGTGCATTTTGTATGTATATTTTTAGTCGCCTTTCATGAACCTTCATTTTTTTTGAGTTATAGGCACATTTAGGAGAACCCTTGTGTTTGAGTTTCGTTGGCCATCGATCAACTTGTACCCGTATTTTCTATCGCCATTAAAGAACATTCATTTTTCATTAAGTTGTAGCTGCACTTAGGAAGCCGCTCATGTTTGAGTTTTCATGGGCCATCGATCAACTTTAGTGACTATGATTGTGGATTTCACTGTAGTTGTCCAATCTGTACACGTATTTTCTATTGGCGCTTTCATAAACCTTTCATTTTTGTTGAGTTATAGCCACATTGAAACCATTCGTTTGAGTTTTCGAGGGCCATCGATCGACTTTTGGTGACTTTACTTTTGATTACAATCAGAAGTTGTGCATTCTATATGCATATTTTCTATAGCCTTCATGAACTATCAATTTTTGTTGAGTTATACCAGATTTATGAAACCGCTTAATGTTTGAGCTTTTTGTGCTCCATCACTCAATCCTTTGTGACTACGACAGGGATTATATTGTAGTTATGAATTTTCTATGCAAATTTTAATCACCTTTCACTTAACCTTCATTTTTGTTGCTTATAGCCACACTTTAGGAAATCTCTAGGTTTGAGTTTTTAGGCCATCATCATGTCTGTGATTACGATTGTGGATAATACCTATATACATGTGCATTCCGTACACGTATTTCAATCACCTTTGTGAACCTTTCTTTTTCAGAGTAACTATAACCACACCTAGGGAAACCGCTCGCTTTTTGAGTTTTGTGGGCCATTGGTCAATCCTTTGTGACTACCGCATTGTGGGATTGCACTATACCTCTCCATTCTCTATGCATATTTTCTATCACCTTTCATGAACCTTTCTTTTTGTTGCTAAGTTATAGCCACATTTAGAAACTACTCATATTTGAGTTTTTGTGGGCTATCGATCAACTTTTGGTGACTAGGATTGTGGATTGAAAATCAGAGTTGTGCATTCTTTTGCATATTTTTGTGCCTATATGCATATTTTCTATAGCCTTATGAACTATCAATTTCTGCTGAGTTATACTCGCGATTATGAAAACCGCTAATCTTTGAGTTTTCGTGCGCCATCACTCAACTTTGGTGACTACGATTGTGGATTATATTGTAGTTGTGAATTTTGTATGCAAATTTTTAATCTCCTTTCACAAACCTTCATTTTTTGTTGCGTTATAGCCACACTTAGGAAATCTCTAGTGTTTGAGTTTTTTTTGGGCTATCTATAATGTCTGGTGACTATGATTGTGGATTACACTGTACTTGTGCATTCTATATGCGTATTTTCAATTGCCTTTTGTGAACCTTTCTTTTTTAGTATAGTTATATCCACACTTAGGAAACCGCTTGTTCTTGAGTTTTTAAGCGCCATTGGTCAACTTGGTGACTACAATTGTGGATTTGCACTCGTAATTTCCATTCTATGCATATTTTCCTATCGCTTCGTGGAACCTTTCATTTTTGTTAAGTTATAGCCACATTTAGAAACTAGTCGTATTAGAGTTTTGTGGGCTATCAATCAACTTTGGTGACCAGGATTGTGGATTGTACTCGTAGTTGTGCATTCTTATGCATATTTTTTGTCGTCTTTCACTTAACCTTTTATTTTTTTTTTAGTTATACGATATAGGAAACCGGCCATGTTTGAGTTTTGCTGTCCATCGCATCAACTTTTGGCGCATCAATTTATGTTGGATTGCACTGTAGTTGTCTATTCTCTATGTATTTTCTTTTCATTGTTCATGAACCTTAATTTTGTTAAGCTATAGCCGTATTTAGGAAACCGCGAGTTTAAGTTTTTGTAGCCATCGACAATCCTTTTGGTGACTATGCTTGTGTATTTTCTATCACTTTTCATGAACTCTTTCTATTTTTGTTGAGTTATAGCCGCGATTTAGAAAGCAAATCACGCTTTGAAGTTTCTTTGTGGGCCATCAATCAACTCTCGTCAATTAACACAGGAAATTATACCTTTTAGTTGTTCTTTCATGCATGCTTTTAATCACCTTTCACAAGCCTTTCATTTTTATTGAGTTAGAGCCACCTTTGAAAAACACTCTTGTTTGAGTTTTCGCGGGCCATCAATCAACTTCTGTGACTACGATTGTGGATTACATTTTAGTTGTGCATTGAATACTCGTATGTTCTATTTCCTTGCGTAAACCTTCCTTTTACGTTGACTTATAGCCGCACTTAGGAAACCACTCGTGTTTCAGTTTTCATGGGCCATTGGTCAACTTTGGTGACTACAATTGTGGATTGCACTGTAGTTGTCCATTTTTAATCACCTTTCAAAATCTTTCATTTTTTGTTGATTTATAGCCACATTTGGAAAACACTCGAGTTTTAGTTTTCATGGGCCAGGATCAACTTTGGTGACTACGCATGTGGTTTACAATGTAGTTGTGCATAAGTGTATTTCCTATCACCTTTCATGAGCCTTCATTTTTTGTTAAGCTATAGCTGCATTTATGAAACCGCTCATGTTTGAGTTTTTGTGGGAAATCGATCAACTTTGGTGAATACGATTGTGTATTCTACTTTAGTTGTGCATTTTGTACTCATTTTTTTAATCTCCTTTCACGAACCTTCATTTTGTTGTTGAGTTCTACTCGCATTTAAGAAAATGCTCTGGTTTGACTTTTCATGGACCACCGATCAACTTTTGTGACTACGATTGTGGATTGCACTGTAGTTGCATATTATCAATGCTAATTTTCTATCACAATCGTGAACCATCATTTTTTGTTGAGTTATAGTTGCATTTAGTAAACTGCTCGAGTTTGAGTTTTTGTGGGCCATCGATCAACTTTGGTGACTACATTTGTGGATTAGACAGTAATTGTGCATTCTATATGTGAATTTTCTATTGCCTTTCCTGAACCTTCAATTTTTGTTCAGTTGTACCCGCATTTAGGAAAATCCTCGTGTTTGAGTTTTTCATAGTCCATCAATCAAATTTGATCGATTGTGGATTACACTGTAGTTATTTATTCTTTACACATATTTTCTATCGCCTTTCGCGAACCTTCTTTTTTTGTTTACTTATAGCCACATCCTGGAAACTGCTCATGTCTAAGTTTTCACTGGCCATTGATAAAATTTAGTGACTACAATTGTGGATTGTTCTGTAGCCTTCCATCGTGTACATGTAGTTTCTATCCCCTATCGCGAACCTTCATTTTTTGTTCATTTATAGCCGCATTTAGAAAACCACTCAAGTTTGAGTTTTTGTGGACCATCGATCAAGTTTGGTGAATACGCTTGTGGATTACATAGTAGTTGTGCATTCTGTAAGCGAAATTTCTATCACCTTTCTTGAGCCTTTATTTTTTTCGAGTTATATTTGTATTGAGGAAACAGGTCTTGTTTAAGTTTTCGTGGGACATCAATCAACTTAGGTGACTATGATTGTGCATTGCACTGTAGTTGTCTAGTTTGTAACAAATTTTCTATCGCCTTTCGCGAACCTTCATTTTTCATTGAGTTATAGCCGAATTTAGAAAACCACTTGAGTTTGAGTTTTTGTGGGTTGTTGATCAACTTTGGTGACTACGATTGTGGATTGTACTATAGTTTTCCATTCTATACATGTATATTCTATCACCTTTCGCAAACCTTCCTTTTTTTAGTTATATCCACATTTAGGAAATTACTCGTGTTTGTGTTTTTTTGGGCCATTTACCAACTTTGGTGTTTACGACTGTGGATTACACTGTTGTTTTCCATTCTATACGCTTATTTTCTATCGCCTTTCAAAAATCTTCCTCTTTTTTTAGTTATAACCACATTTAGGAAATCGCTCGTGTTTTAGTTTTTGTTTGCACTGTAGTTGTCGATTTTGTACATGTATTTTCAATCGCCTTTCGTGAACCTTCATTTTTTGTTGAGTTATAGCCACATTTAGGAAACCAGTCATTTTTTAGTTTTCGTGGGCCATCGATCAACTTTGGTGACTACGATTGTGGCTTACACTGTAGTTGTGCATTCTATAAGTGTATTTTTTATCGCCTTTTGTGAACCTTCATTTTTCGTTGAGTTATAAGCCGATTCTTAGGAAACCACTGAAGTTTGACTTTGTATTATCGATCAGGTTTGGTGACTATGACTGTGGATTTTACTCGTAGTTGTACATTATGTAATGATATTTGTAATCGCTGCTTCACGAACCTTCATTTTTGTTGAGTTATAGATGTATTAGGGAAAAACGTCAGTTTGAGTTTCGCGAAGCCATCAATAACTTTGACTACGACAGATTAGAGCATTCATAGTTGCGGCATCTCATAGTCGCAGAGTTTTATATAGCCTTTCATGAACCTTCATTTTTCATTGAGTTATAGCTACACTTAGTAAATCGCTAGAGTTTGTTTTTTTGTGGGCCATCGATCAACTTTGGTTATTAAGATTGTGGATTGTACTATAGTTGTGCATTCTGTATGCATAATTTTAATCGCCCTTCATGAACCGTCATTTTTTCTTGAATTATAGCCGCATTTAGGAAAACGCTCGTGTTTGAGTTTTCATGTACTATCAATTAACTTTGGTGACTAAAATTATGGATTACATTGTAATTGTGTATTCTATATGTGTATTATCTTTTTCCCTTCGCAAAATTTCAATTTTTGTTGAGTGATAGCTGCTCTGAGAAAAGGTCTCGAGCTTGAGTTTTCTTGGGCCATCGATAAAATTTGGTGACTATGATTGTGGATTGCAATATAGCTGTGCATTTTGTTTGCTAATTTTCTATAGTATTTCGTGGACCCTCGTTGTTTATTTAGTTATAGCCACATTTAGGAAGCTGGTCATTTTTGAGTTTTTGTGGGTCATCGATCATTATTGGTGACTACGTTTGTGGATCACACTGTAGTTGTGCATTCCATACACGTATTTTCTATTTCCTTTCATGAACCATCATTTCTTTTTAATTATATTCGCATCTAGGATGTTGCTCATGTTTGAGTTTTTGTGGGCCATCAATAAAGTTTCGTAACTACGATTATGGATTGTACTGTAGTTGTGCATTTTGTAGACATATTTTTAATTGCCTTTTAGGAACCTTACTTTTTTGTTGAGTTATAGCCCACATTAAGGAAAACGCTTGTGTTTGAGTTTTCGTGGGCCATCGATCAACTTTAGTGACTATGATTCTGGACTACACTGTAATTCTGCATTCTATCGTACTTTCTATCATCTTTTGCAAACCTTCAATTTTTGTTGAGTTATAGCCGCACTTAGGAAACCGCTCGTGTTTGAGTTTTCTTGGTCCATTGATCAACTTTGGTGACTACGATTGTGGATTATAATGTACTTTTCCATTCTCTACGTGTATTTTCTATCACCTTTCTCGAACCCTCATTCATTGTTTAGTTATAGCCGCATTTAGGAAACCGCTAGTGTTTGAGTTTTCATGGGCCATCGATCAAGTTTGGTGACTACAATTGTGGATTGCATTGTTGTGTCCATTTTGTATGCTTATTTTTTATCGCCTTTCAAAAACCTTCATTTATTGATGAGTTATAGCATCATTTAGGAAACTGCTCGAGCTTGAATTTTCGAGGGCCATTGATCGACTTTCGTGAGGCATGTAGACTACACTGTAGTTGTGAAATCTATATGTGTATTTTCTATCGCCTTTCACGAACCTTCATTTTTTGTTGAGTGATACCACATTTACGCTCGAGTTTGAGTTTTCATTGGCCGTCAATCAATTTTGGTGACTACACTTGTGGATTACACTGTAGTTGTCCATTATGTACGCGTATTTTCTATTGCCTTTCTTGAACCCTCATTTTTTGTTGAGTTATAGCTGCGTTTAAGAAAACACTCATGTTTGAGTTTTTGTGGGCCACCAATCAACTATGGTGACTACGATTGTGTATTGTAATGTAGTTGTGGATTTTGTATGCGTATTTTTAATAGCCTTTGACATACCTTCATTTTTTGCTTTAGTTATAGCCAAATTAAGGAAAATGCTCGTGTTTAAATTTTCATGGGCCATTGATCAACTTTGGTGACTACGATTGTGGATTCAACTATAGTTGTCCATTTTTTACGTGTATTTTCTAACGCCTATAACGAACCTTCATTTTTTGTTGAGTTTTAGCCCCATTTTGAAATCGATCGTATTTGAGTTTTCATGTGCCACCGATCAAATTTAGTGACTACGATTGTAGATTGGATTGCGTATAGAATGGATATCTAAGGTGCAATCCAAAATCATAGTCACCAAAGTTGATCGATTGCCCATGAGAACTCAAACACGAGCAGTTTCCTAAGTGCAACTTTAACTCGACAAAAAATCAAGGTTCATGAAAGGCGATTGAAAAAATGCGTGTAGAATACACAACTATAGTGTAATCCATAAGCTTAGTCACCAATGTTCATCGACGGCTCACAAAAAATCAAACTCATGCATTTTCTTAAATGCGACTATAACACAACAAAAAATTAAGGATCGTGAAAGGAAAGAAAATACACGTAGAGAATGCACAACTACAATGCCATCCACAATCCTAGTGACCAAACTTGATCGATGTCCCATGAAAACTCAAAGATTAGCGGTCTCCTAAGTTTAGCTATAACTCAACAAAAATTGAAGTTTCATGAGAGGCGATAGAAAATACGATTATAGAATACACAACTATAGTGTCATTCACAATCGTAGTCACCAAAGTTGATCGATGGCCAACGAAATGTCAAACACAAGAATTTTCCTAAATGCGGCTATAATTCAACAAAAAATGAAGGTCTGTGAAAGTGGGATTAAAACTATGTGTACAAAATGCACAACTACAATACAATCCACAATCATAGTCACCGAAGTCGAATGATTGCCCAAATTTTTTTAAATATTATATGTTTCCTAAATGCGGCTATAACTCAACAACAAATGAACGTTCATGAAAGGCGATAGAAACTACGCGTATAGAATGTACAACTACAGTTTAATCCACAAGCATAGTCACAAAAGTTGATCGATGGCCCACGAAAACTCAAACATGAGCGGTTTCCTAAGTGCAGCTATAAATTAACGAATAAATGAAGCTTCACAAAAGGAAACAGAAAATAAGCATCTAGAATGCACAACTCCAATTTAATCCACAATTGTAGTCAAAATAGTTGATCCATCTCTCACAAAAACTCAAACAAGAGCATTTTCCTAAATGCTATATAACTAAAAAACAAACGAAAGTTCACAAAAGGCGATAGAAAATACTCGGATAGAATGCACAACTATAGTAATCCATGAGTGTAGTTACAAAAGTTGATCGATGGCCCACGAAAACTCAAACACTAGCAGTTTCCTAAATGCGGCTATAACTCCATAAAAAATAAAGGTTTGTGAAAGGCGATTAAAAATATTCCTACAGAATGCACAACTATAGTACAATCCACAATCCTAGTGACCAAAGTTGATCGATGGCCCAAAAGAACACAAACATGGGTGGTTTCCTAAATGTGGCTATAGAATGCACAACTATAGTACATGTAAGGAAAATAAAAATATGCCTAGAGAATGCACAACTATAGTACAATCCACAATCGTAGTCACCATTGCTGATTGATGGCTGACAAAAACCCAAATAAGAGTGGTTTCCTTATTGCGGCTCTAACTCAATAAAAAATGAAGATTTGCAAAAGGCAATAGAAAATATGCTCATAGAATACACAAGTACAGTGTAATCCACAAGCGTAGTCACCAAAATTGATTGATGGCCTACAAAAACTCAAGCACGAGCAGTTTCATAGATGTGGCTATAACTCAAAAAACATAGAAGGTTCTCGAAAGCTGACAGAAAATTATCATTCATATTACAGAACTATAGTGCAATCCACAATCGTAGTCACCAAAGTTGAATGATGGCCCATGAGAACTCCAACACGAGAGGTTTCCTAAATGCAGCTATAATTCAACAAAAAATGAAAGTTCATGAAAAGCGATAGAAAATATGCGTACAGAGTGCACAACTACAATGTAATCCACACTCATAGCCATCAAAGTTGATCGATGGCCCATGAAAACTCAAACACGAGCGGTTTCCTAAGTGTGGCTATAACTCAACGAAAAATGAAGGTTTGCGAAAGGCTAAAGAAAGTATGAATACATAATGTACAACTATAGTATAACCACAATCGTACCCACCGAAACTGATTGATGGCCCATGAAAACTCAAACACGAGCGGTTTCCTAAGTGCAGCTATAACTCAATGAAAAATGAAGGTTCGCGAAAGGCTAAAAGAAAGTATGAATATAGAATGCACAACTACAGTGTAATCCACAATCGTAGCCACCAAATTTGATTGATGGCCCATGAAAACTCAAACACCAACGGTTTCCTAAGTGCGGCTATAACTCAATGAAAATGAAGATTCGCAAAAGGCTAAAAAGAAAGTATGAATATAGAATGCACAACTACAGTGTAATCCACAATCATAGTCACCGAAGTTGATTGATGACTTAGAAAATCTCAAACATGAGCAATTTCCTAATTGCGGCTATAGCTAAAAAAAATGAAGGTTCACAAAAAGTGATGGAAAATACGTGTATAGAATGCACAACTACAATGTAATCCACAATTGTAGTCACCAAAGTTGATCGATGGCCCACGAAAGCTGAAACACGAGTGTTTTCCTAAATTCAACTATAAATCAATGCTGCTATAATACAACAAAAACTGAAGTTTCTTGAAAGGCGATAGAAAATACGCATATAGAATGCACAACTACAATGTAACCCACAAGCGTAATCACCAAATTTGATTGATGGCCCATGAAAATTGAAACTCGAGGGGTTTACTAAATGCACTTATAACTCAACGAAAAATCATATTAACCAAAGTCGTTTGATGGTCCACAAAAACTCAAACATGAGCTGTTTCCTAAGTGCGGCTATAACTCAACGAAAAATAAAGGTTTGCGAAAGGCAATAGAAAATATGTATAGAGTGCAACCATAGTTTAGTCCCTAATAGTAGTGACCAATGTTGATCGATGGCCCACAAACACAAGCCGCTTCCTAAAATGTGCAGCCTATAACTCAACAAAAAATGAAGTTTTGTGAAAGGCGACAAAAATATGCATACGTAATGCACACAACTATAGTATAATCCACAATCGTAGTCATCAAATTTGATTGACGAAATAAAGCAAAAATTCAAAACACGAAAGTGGTTTTCTTAAATGTGGTTATAACCTCAACAAAAAATTAAGGTTCGCGAAAAGGCGCATTAAAAAATATGTACATAATGGAAAAAGTACAAGACAATCCGCCTAATCGTAGTCACCAAATTGGATTCATGGACCACAAAACTCAAACACGGCCGGTTTCCTAAGTGCAACTATAACTAAGAAAACATAAAGGTTCATAAAGGTGATAGAAAATACACATACATAATGGACAAGTACATTGCAGTCCAATAGTCACCAAAATTGATTTATGGCCCAAGAAAACTAAAACACAAACAGTTTCAAAAGTGCAACAATAACTCAACAAAATATGAAGTTCATCAAAGGGATAGAAATTAAGCATATAGAATGCAAAACTATAGTACAATCCACTATCATAGTCACCAAAGTTAATCGATTGACAACAAAAACTCAAATATGTGCGGTTTTATAAATGCCACTATAACTCAACAAAAAATGAAGGTTGACGAAAGGCGATAGAAAATATATGTATAGAATGCGCAACTACAGTGTAATCTAGAAGTCAGAGTCACCAAAGTTGATCGATGGCCCAAGAAAACTCAAACATGAGCCATTTGTTAAATGCGCTATAACTCAACAAAAATGAAGGTTCACAAAAGGTGATAAAAAAATATGCATGCAAAATGGACAACTCATAATGATATCCATTAACCGTAGTCACTAAAGTTGATCAATGGCCTAATGCACTCAAACACGCAGTGGTTTCAAACAAACTTAACTAAACGAAAAATGAAGGTTCACGAAAACTGTAGGAACACGTGGTATAGAATGGACAACTACGCTTTAATCCATTAATCAGAAATACTGTAAGCGAATCAATGGCCCAAGAAAACTTAGTTTAATGTAGTTTCCTGTTAAATGCTACAACTCAAAAAAATAAAGGTTCGTGAAAGATAGAAAATACGGGCCAGAAATTCACAACCTAGTAATCCACAAGTGTAGTCACCAAAGCTAATCGATGGCCACACTTAGGAAAAACTCACCGTGTTTGAGTTTTCATGGCTATAGATCTACTTTGCGACTAATGACATGGATTACATCAGACTTTTCCATTGAGTATATGTAGTATTTTATCTTTAATGAACTCTCTTCACTTTTTGTTTAGTTAAGTAGTCGATTTCGTGAAACGGGTTTGAGTTTTCATGGGCCACCGATCAATTTTGCGACAACATCTCTCGATTACACTATTGTTACATTCTATAAATGTATTTTCATTGTTTTTTGCAACCTTCAGCGCCCCATTTAGGAAACCACTTGTGGTTTAATTTTTGTGGGCCCTCGATCCACTTTGGTGACTATGATTGTGGATTGCACTGTAGTTCTACATTTTGTATGTGTATTTTCTAACGCCTTTCAAGAACCTTCATTTTTCTTAAAGCTGCATTACAGGACCCACCTACATGGGCCATCAATCAAATTTGTGACTACTCAAAATGACATTCCCTACAAAACCCATTTCTCAGATTTTTCATTAAAAGATTCAAAAAAAATTTCTCTATTACCTCTACTTGTTTCTACTTTTCAAAAAAATCTATCTTTTTCAAGAACAACTTAGATTTTCAAAAAACTGACGATCTGGGTCTCTTTAGCACACGAGCACATATAAAACCCATATTTC